>JAZAYU010001026.1:0-102702 GCA_038501625.1 Corbicula japonica
GGACTGATACCCTGATGTGATCAAGGTAAATGACTACTGGTGGGCGGTATTACCGGTATATTGTGATTTAAGTCCTTGGAAATACGATGTATCGGTATGGTGCCCTAATACCGGTATGCTCGGGAAAATTCGTAAAAGTCCATTAATTGTAGCCAAATTATTAAAATTGTTGAACGTTACTTTATATACGTAAATTGCTTTGTTTTCTTGCTTTACATACGTTTAAATAACAGCGAATGTACCAGATCTCTTAATACCGGTAGTGCGATAATACTGGTAAAAACATTCTTTCCAAATTTACTATTGCATAGCAACTGGGAGACACGTCGGGCGAATCGTAAAGATCCAAAAGGAAAAAGCCCCAGTTTGAAATTATTTTGGTCTTATAATTTAAAAGTCCAAATCCTCTCAGACTTTTTTAGAATATAGGAAAATGTAGCTGGTTGTTTTACTTGTAAAATTACGGTCAAGTGGTCGGGCGGAACTAACCATTTAACAACTCATTTGCGAAGACCAATCCAATGTTGTCGTCTGGAAATAGAAAATGTTGAATGTTGACCCTCTGTGGAAAACACTGTTTCTCTTGAACGTAAGCGGAAAGTTCAGCAATCTTTGGGTCATGCTATGTTTAGGCTATTACAATCTAGTCATTAAAACCCCAATTTATTTCGAAGATAACTGTGACAACTGTTCTACAAAACTCACACTAGTTAATTACGTTTCATTAACCGATCGTTAACTTCGAACGCATGTGTAAGATCGCAAAAATATGCCGCGGTACGTATCGTGATTTGGCAGGCCCGTACCGCGATATATTGCGGTACGCTTTAAGCCGCGATACCCATCCCTATGAATGACACTGTTGCTAAAAATAGAAATTCTGGCCCAACGTAATATTTTGAATTAACTGTGTACTTTTGACACCAAACTTGATGTGTGGGAAGCTTTTATCAAGATGCAACTTTTGATTCTATACTCGGTCGTTGAAAACCTGGGTCATAAAACTGAGTTTGGAGCCCAGTCTCAAATCTCAAGCATCAGTCATTCAGATGCTTTAGATTTAAGACTGATCTTTAGTTATATTTTTATAATCTCCTGCCCTGGTTTCGTCGCATGGCAGAGTTCTTCCATATCTTGGAAATACACGCTGTTCATAATTTAATGCTTTATCCATGAAAAGCCTTTTAGCCCCGTCAGTTGTTACTCTCAATCAGCACCGGAGCCATTTAAATTCTCCGTGACGGAGTCATAACCAAATGTGTTCAAGACGCTGACATCAAGATGATTTCGTCCTTGCCGATAGCTATAGAGTATCATGCTGTACATTACAAAATTCATTAATTTGAACACTACTGTATATGTTCGCTTCATAACAATCAACATTATTGTTACACACAACACTTCAGGACCTCATATTTCGTCCAGTTTTTTTTCTAAAAAGTTAAATTTCCTGTGGAATTTCATTGTTGCATCTGTATAACTTAGACGCTGTACGAATGCGTTTCATTTAACTGATTAATCGAACAAAATAACAACGGACCACATTGTGTGGAAAAGGTTAGTATATTAAAACATTAACATTACAGATTTTATAAGAATTCAATTATGAATCATATTGTATTTACTTTGTTCTAACTACAATAATAATTTAAAAACAGTAAAACATAGTTCTACAGTGTAGCTGTTTTCATGGAAAAGTAGTCCATACGGGGTACCTTTTTTCGACACTAATCCAACGGCTATACAAGGTACCCTCTTATAATCCGAGGGGCGACACAGGGTATCAACAGCAATTTGTTTGAATCGCATTTTCTTAAAAACAAAATAATTGTTCAGTTTAATAGTTTTACCACAAGATAGGCAATTAGATGCGCTTCAAAGGGATATCACATATTACGAGAACAACAATGTTGTCATAGAATAAAAAGCCGAAATCAGTCGTCGCTCTCGCTTCAATTTTGAAATAGCCAATAAGGTCATTTATTTCTATCAATTACAGGGTCAAACGGACACACCAGCAATAAAGCAAGCAATCATTTTATCAAGCAACAATCCTTTTCATTATATGATCCAAGTATACCAGTCTATACCTTACAATATGTATACCAATTGGAAACAAAATAGCACATGCCTTTTCGTTGCTTTACTGGTAGCCATCTTGCGGACTGCCACAGAGTACCCACTATTTGGTACAGGGCAGCCGTTACACGACAGTGATGCTATTAATTTTATATTTGGAGCTTGTATAATTTACCAGCACAACAACCAGAAGGATATTTAGGCTGTTTTGAAGAGAACAGTTTGATAAACGAAATACCGATATCCAACAATGTCAGTTATACCGGTGACACATGTAAAGCTGAGTGTAAGCGTCAGCAAAAAAGATACGCCGGAACCAAGGTACACTCACGATAGTAAATTAACACTGTGTATAATCTTCGTGATACACAGATGATGCAACAAAACTGCAGTTATGCAATGTGTTTTAACTGACATTTCCCGGAATATATGATTATAATTGCTTCTTTATTATCTGTTCTGGCTTAGACGAGGGCAATGTTTCCTGCATTTATAATATGCACATTTTCTTGTCTATGCGAACTTTCAATTAAAAGAATCGGTAAATGCATTTAATAAAATAAATTATTGATTGTTAAGTGAAAAAGGTAAATGTTAATAAAGGTCGTTTTTTTTTAATTTAAGTTTGTTTTAATGCGTCCTACAAATTAGCTAATTAAAATAAAAGAAATCTTTACTGTTTACACTTTTTTATTTTACATCTTTTGAAGCTTTTATCGGCTATTCGCTGCCTTGACTGTGATACTGAATTGTCTCTTTGCGAAATTAAGTCGATCTTATAGAATTGGCGGACAAAATATGTACAAATGTAGGCACCTTAATGATCGCACGATTTCTCACTGTTTGATGTATGCATGTTGTTTGCCCTGAAAGATGCACATATGATTCTTGCCTACACAACTCTCGACTTTTTCTTGAAAAATGCTCCCATAAGATTTGAATTGTTAGCATAACTCGGGTGATTTTTGGAAATGAATCCTGATGCGAGAAATCGGTGTCAAATTGTAGGTCATTAATTGTACAAACTTCCTGCATGCTCCTTTGATGCATTTCCAAAAAAAGTAGAAATAAATAGTAACAATCATACTGAGTAGACACACCAATCATTTCGCAAGATATTGTGTCGGCACGATACGTTTAGTAAAAACATACTACTGAGTAGCTCTAAAACATGTTACAGTTTAGACCTGATATTACTTCATTAATTTTATACTTGTCATAAAGGTTTGAACGGTATCAATCACATGCTGACTTTTTCCTTAGAAAAAAACTGCAAAATGAATCTGCGGACTGCATTCAAACGAGTTAAACAATTGTTAACACTTAGGTGTTCTATTTTCTGTTACATAGTATCCGTTGTAAATATTACTTAGTTCTTGAATTAAGGTCTGAGGACAGTAAACAGACAAGCCTGTTGTTGATTGGAAATTTTGTCTAGGGACGATTCAGGCTTACTTTATTTTCAAAGATACATTGGCCAAAACTATAGAGAATAGAAAAACAGTTTTTGTTTTCAGAAATGTAAAATGACTTTAATTATATACTTTAAGATAAAAATGATTTTTTACACTGTTTGAAAGGTTATTAGTGGCACGTTAATGAAGTTTGTTCTTTTCTTTATTTTGGGTTGAATATTTGAGTACATTCTGGGGGTGATAATTTTTGGTTTAAAATGCTCAGAAAACGAGTTCGTGAAGATCCTTTTTTCTGGGCACTTTTGCTTTGCCCACGAGTGCCACTTTGCAAATCTATGGTAGGTTTAGAATAAGTCATGTAAACTGGAGGACCAAATCTTATAATTTAACTCTATGGGAAACTATTTAGTGGTCTCAGACCTGAAGATGGAGACCAAATAACTGTGTTTCGATACATCATCGTTTTGCGATACAGAGTTAACCGTACATTGAAGTTCTAAATTTTGTACAAATGGTGTGTTCAAACCGTCCTCTCTCCATTTTGTTGAAGGATGCTCAAATAGAATCAACATTTCAATAAAATCTTGGAAAAAGTTTGAAGAAAAAGAATAGAAGCGAGAAACGGATTTGTTTCTATTTTTATTTTTTAAAAGAAGGATTTATACACACAAAAATTGGTTCAAATTAACGGACTTCCATTGATTCAAAAGTACCTTGTACAAACCTGACTGTTAATCAGTTCTAATCAGTATCCCGATTTTGGTGATGAGTACTTTTCTATCGAAACTGATATGGCGACTTGGTCTCTAACGATTTGATCCGCGTGTCGACTTAGTTTCATGGACACGAAATGTTTCTGGCAATGCAGCAATATACAACAGTTTTTATATACTCAGCTAAGAAATCCCTTTTTTGTCAAAATAACAAAATCGCCGCAGAAACAAAACGAAGTGTTTTTCGGTTATCGTCATGCAGAAATACATAAGATTTTTATAACAGAACATTTATATCATATTCTTAAAATTAGATTTTATATATTTGAAATCGAAATTGTTAATATGTAATACTATGTAAAACACAATTAACACTTTTTTTCAAGCACGGAGAGCTATGCTCGTGTAGTGATGACTTTAAAAAAGATAGAATTTCAACCGCGTGTATCTGGGTGTGTATAAAAAAGACAACTGCAATGTGTGGAAGTGATAATGAAATTTCACTTTACGATACATGGTGTAAGTAAAGGTGTTAATAAATATAATAATGAAAAACGTTAATCAAGTACATGTAATATCCATCAATAAATCAATTGATATTGCCTCTACCTGGGAGCGAACCCGGACCGTCACGGCGACAGCGCCAAGCCCTGTAATTCCGATGACGCAACCAATAGAGCTAAACGGGACAACCTCCAAAAAGGTTGTTCGGATACCCAGGATAAGTGTTGTCATCACTGCAAGATAACGATACTAGGTGAATTTTACTCATAACAGTACTGACTATATGTACGACCGCCACACTGCACAAATAGTAACTGTGAATTTCAAATGATATAGCCTCTTCCTGGGAGCGAACCCGCACCGTCACGGCGACAACGCCCAACCCTTCAATTCCAACGACTCAACTAATTGAGCTAACCGGGACAATCCCAAAACAGGTTGATCAGATCGCCTCATATACGTTTTTATAACTGCACGACATCGGTTATTGGTTATTTTACAGATAACAGTACTGACTATGTACTGGGAGACTTTTTACGGCCGCCACTATAAATGTTTCACCTTCACCATCACCTGTCCCATGGATGACCTGTCAATCAGTCTTCTCCATCCATCCCTGTCCTTCGCACATTTTACCGCCTCGGTCAGCTTCAGTTTTGTCCATTCTGTGATGTTGTTTTTCCCATCTCTTCTTCAGTCTTTCTCTCTTTCTTCCTCTTCTGACTGTTCCCTGTCTTGGCAAGTCCCTCTCCTGTTGTTGAGTGGCCGAACCATTTTAGTTTGCGCCTCTTGATAGTGGTCAGAAGATCTTCATAAGAACCAATGGCTTGCCTTATTCTGTTTTTAACTTCCTTATTGGTTATGTGGTCTTTGTAAGAGATGCCAAGCAGTCTTCTGAAGCATCTCATTGCTGAGGCCTGGATCCTCTTCTCTATTCTGCTGTAACTGTCCATGTTTCACAAGCATACAGGAGAACTGAATAAATAAGGGAACGTACGAGTCTTATTTTTGAGTTGAGCTTGATTGTCTTGTCCTTCCAAATAGTATTCAGCTTGGCTAGGGCTGCAGCTGTCATTGCAATTGCGGCTAATACTTCAGGCTTGGACCCCTCATATGAAACTATTGCTCTAATGTAATTGAAATTCTTGACGATTTCAAGTTTTTCTCCGTTGGCAGTGATGTCAGTTTCGATGCCATTTTCATCATTTGTCATCAGTTCTGTTTTTGCGCTGTTTTCTATGCCTTTAGATGTGAAAGATCTGTCTTGTTGCCTGACCAGGTTCTCCAGTTCTTATTTTGAGCATGCGAGTCCGTCTATATCATCAGCAAAACGTATGTTTGTGATTGTTCTGCAATAATGCTGACTGTTTGACTAGTCCTAATTATCAAAAACATGTTAATGTACACATTAAGCCCACCATTGAAATTTTGCTCTTTATGATTATAATCTTTTTATCTTTTGATTAATTTATTGTCTCTATATCTAGTTATTTTATTATTTTGTGTAGCCGATTTAAAACGTCTCAAATATAGCCAGTGTAACGCCGTATGGTCAGGTTTATAGCCTAGCTGAGATAACCAAAGTTACTTCCCTTTAATGTTAGTTAGCATTTGTTTTACTTGACAATATTATTCAAGTGATACAGCAGTATACTCTTTCGCAGTAAGTATTTTGAAAGAGATTATGTTATAATATAATTTGTTTTCATAGTTTTTAATGCTGACAACCAGAAATAAACGTTCATATTTAGGTAGACGCTCATATTGGTATTTTCATTGAATAACGGAAATAGACGGAGATGGCCGATGTTGTTGTTCGTAGGACCAATCAAAATTAAGTTTCGGTCCAGTAGTCACCAACAGGTATATAAGGCAAAGTTCTTCGATTTTATGTTAGAGTATTGCTAGATCTTCACAGAGACAGTATAAGAAATCGAAAGGCTGTAACTTTGCAGTAAATAAAGCTACGAAATCTATTTCCCGAGTTCTCTGCGAAAGCATTGCTTTCAGGAGAGGGTTTAGATTAGATAGCATATAAATACCGGGTTGCAGTCTTAAGATTGTTTGGTCAACGCCTAACGTCATATATAGCCCATCAACTGTAGTAAGTTTGATGAAAGCTGTTGGTGAACAACGTAATAATAGTTGAGCTCATAGATAGCCCAAAACTGTAGTAAGTTTGATGGGAGAGGCTAACTATTGGTGAGCAACGTTTTTATAGTTTAGCTCATATACAGCTCATTGACTGTGATGAGTTGGATGTAATAGGCCACCTATTGATTAACAGTCTTGTATATATAGTTGAGCGTCTAGCTGAAGCCGTTTATTATAGTCGCTCAAATAGAGTGGTCAACTGTGTTTATCTGTAATTGAGTTTGAAATCAAGAGCTGACAATCCTATTTTATAATTATTGTTGATTTTTTTCATTTACATAATTATTTTAGAAATCATTTGTTCATAATCAGTCGGTCAAAGAAGGCCCAAGGAAAATTATATGTGGTCAGCTCTAGGTTGGAACATCAGAGTTAGCTGATATCAGGTAATTTATAATCATAGCCGCTCGGTTACACGTTACAAAAGTGGTGGCAGCGGTGGGATGCCACAGAACTACACTACCAGTAGTTGAGCCACGCCATCATACATAAGGTATATTTTTGTTTGAAGTAGTAAAGTTGAAGTACGCTATATTACTTGTAAGCATTGGTTTTATAAAAGTAGTATAGGGGTCTGTTTATCATCGTATATTGGTTAGCATAGATATACAGCAGCGACTGTATATAGTAGAAAATGGCAAGAGAGCCAGATTCGAGAGATATGATGTCGTTTATAGAGCAGATAGATGCTCTTAAACGGGAAAATAGGGCTTTGAAGTTAAAGCTGGAAATAGAAGCCTTAGAAAGGGAGATAAATACTATGACAACGGCCTTAGAAACTGTTGATTTGACGGGCAGTCAATGTAGTTCAGCTCATAGTTTGCCTGTCGCCCCTCAGTCTAGTAGTACCCCATATGTTCAGACATGTGGTAATAGGGAGTTCATAGATGCACCCAATATAAATGATGTAGGGGCAGGAATCTCTGAAGATGAAACCCATCTTGCATGGGATAGGTTCGTGACGAAACGACCACAAGTATGTCAACCCACAATTGTTGAGCCAAAGACAGTAGTGATGATAATAGATTACCCGTCACGAAAGAGCCTAAAGTTTATATGAAGCCTGCAACATTCGATGGCTCGGGCTCTTGGCTAGACTACAAAGCCCACTTCGAAGCTTGCGCAGAGATAAATGGTTGGAATATGAAACAGAAGGGACTATATTTAGCAGTATCTCTTCGAGGTCAAGCTCAGGGTGTATTTGGCAACCTAACCGCCGACAAACAAGAGTATGAGCAATTGTCGAAGGCGTTAGAAGAAAGATTTGCACCACCAAATCAGACCGAACTATATAGAGCTCAGCTGAGAGATAGACATCAACGGGCAAGTGAAACTCTTGCAGAAATGGGTCAAGACATACGAAGGCTGACCAATTTAGCCTATCCATCAGCGCCAGCTGATGTGCGTGAAACATTAGCTAAGGAACAGTTTATAGACTCGCTTATCAGCTCTGACATGAGGTTAAGGATTAAACAAGCAAGGCCAACCAATCTTAATGAAGCTGTTAGACATGCAGTTGAACTTGAAGCTTTTCATAGAGCTGAGCGAACCTCTGCAGATTCACAAGGTTATCTGAGATCAATGAACCCAGCTGATACAGATCTCGCTGGCAAGACAAAAGCTGAGCTAGAGTCATTAAAGCAGACCATAGAAGATATGAAAAAGGAATTTTCTTCTATGCGAGATAGCAGAAACTCTCGTCAACACGGCGGAAAGAATCATCAACAACAATCACAGAAGAAAGAGCATTTCTCAAAGAAAAACGAGAACCATCAGAATGATCATCGCAACGATGTTAAGGAGTTAATATGCTACGAGTGCGGCAAAAAGGGTCATATTAGGCGACATTGTAGAAAGAGGGACAGAAACAGTAACAAAGCAAGCTTTCAAGATCAAGGAGCTCAGAAAGTGAACTCATCAAATATGTTGGGTGCCGGTTTATATGTTAAAGCAACAATAAATGGTGTGATAGCCAACTGTCTTGTTGATACCGGAGCAACGTTAACGGTTGTCTCAACCAAGATTCTAAAATCGAGTTCGTACACATCGACTCTTGAAAGTTTTAAACAAGTTGTAGTGACCGCTTCTGGATCACCTTTGGATGTTGAGGGCAAAACATCGGTAGTGATTGTGTTGAATGGTCACAAATCTCTGGCAGATGTAATTGTATCAAACATTGATGTTGATGCAATATTAGGACTTGATTACATGAAAGAGCAACACATTGTTGTTGATGTCGCAAATGAAATAATAACCATAGGTCAGCAAACAATTCATTTAAATTGTGTGGGACCAATTGGTATTCAAAGGGTTGGATCGTGCTTCTTGCTTGCAAATAGGAAGAAAACAAGAAAGTATAGGCAGAAATTTAACAGAATGCAAAAAGCTAAGACACAATTACTTTCTGAAGAGGAAACAAAGAAGGGCAACGAAACAGATACTGAGACACAATTTGCTCATATTAACAAATCTAAAGATAATGTTTCCTGTATTTTCAGGATGGCGAAAACGAAGACAACTGTGCTGCGAAAACCGACTGTGACCACGGTCTGCCCATTGTGCAAAGTCGCTGTGGAAGGAGATGGTTTCGCGCAACACGTTCTAGCCTGTACCAGTTCAAGACAAAGATGTAGTGAATGTGGACTGACTTTTCTGAAGTCAACGTATCTTAACCAACATAAGAAGAGAGCTCACATGGGTAGCTCTGGAGAAGCCCTACTAAAGGAAAGTGAGAAAGTAGAGAAGGTTGTAAAAAGTGAAAACTCAAGCACTAACAGTGAAGGAAGTGACTGGGATAGTGACCCAGAAATCTTCTTGGAAGATAATAATGAGAAGATATCAAAGGAAGAAGAAACCAACGCAGTAACTCCAGTTATTAAGGATGTAATAACTGTTGAAAGTGCTGATGATACAGCAACGGATAATCGTAAGGTGGTTGACCTTACTAGTGGGCGTATAATACGGAAACGTACTATGCCAGATCCCGTTTGGGCACCAGTTAAGGTTAAGAAAATCTTAACTGATCTTGATCTTGTGATTGATCCTGTTTTGACACCAGGAGAAGAAAAGAATGTCTTCACTGATGGACAAGTGTCCAGTGCTGAGGGTGAGCCGGAGATTGACAAGAACAATAATGTGACAGAGACAATGTCAATCGTACATGAGGCAAACCCATGTAATCCGACGATATCGGAACAATGCAGTGTAGAGGTACAGACAGAAAAGGTGTGTGAAGCGAGAAGCAAGGGAAATGACAGTGTTCAAGTAAAAGAAACTGAGGATGATGTATTCGGCAAACATGTTGCCAATGAGTTAAGATTGATAACAAGTACCAAGGCAAAGAGGTATGCCAAGTTTCAAATCCAAAAACTGTTATTTGAAGCCCAGGAGGCTACTGACTAGGACGTTTGTCTGAAAATATGTATGTGTTAGTTCACAGGTAGTGGTCATGAATGATACATAAATCTGGATGATGTTTATAAAGTGTTTGTTGTTTTGTTTTGTTTTGTTTTAATCATGCGGGTCGCATGTACACGGAGGCGTGGGTAGTGTAACGCCGTATGGTCAGGTTTATAGCCTAGCTGAGATAACCAAAGTTACTTCCCTTTAATGTTAGTTAGCATTTGTTTTACTTGACAATATTATTCAAGTGATACAGCAGTATACTCTTTCGCAGTAAGTATTTTGAAAGAGATTATGTTATAATATAATTTGTTTTCATAGTTTTTAATGCTGACAACCAGAAATAAACGTTCATATTTAGGTAGACGCTCATATTGGTATTTTCATTGAATAACGGAAATAGACGGAGATGGCCGATGTTGTTGTTCGTAGGACCAATCAAAATTAAGTTTCGGTCCAGTAGTCACCAACAGGTATATAAGGCAAAGTTCTTCGATTTTATGTTAGAGTATTGCTAGATCTTCACAGAGACAGTATAAGAAATCGAAAGGCTGTAACTTTGCAGTAAATAAAGCTACGAAATCTATTTCCCGAGTTCTCTGCGAAAGCATTGCTTTCAGGAGAGGGTTTAGATTAGATAGCATATAAATACCGGGTTGCAGTCTTAAGATTGTTTGGTCAACGCCTAACGTCATATATAGCCCATCAACTGTAGTAAGTTTGATGAAAGCTGTTGGTGAACAACGTAATAATAGTTGAGCTCATAGATAGCCCAAAACTGTAGTAAGTTTGATGGGAGAGGCTAACTATTGGTGAGCAACGTTTTTATAGTTTAGCTCATATACAGCTCATTGACTGTGATGAGTTGGATGTAATAGGCCACCTATTGATTAACAGTCTTGTATATATAGTTGAGCGTCTAGCTGAAGCCGTTTATTATAGTCGCTCAAATAGAGTGGTCAACTGTGTTTATCTGTAATTGAGTTTGAAATCAAGAGCTGACAATCCTATTTTATAATTATTGTTGATTTTTTTCATTTACATAATTATTTTAGAAATCATTTGTTCATAATCAGTCGGTCAAAGAAGGCCCAAGGAAAATTATATGTGGTCAGCTCTAGGTTGGAACATCAGAGTTAGCTGATATCAGGTAATTTATAATCATAGCCGCTCGGTTACACGTTACACCAGTATATTAACATCATATTGCATTTCTTTAAAAGAAGATTTTGTGTTTTCAAGTAGAATATAGAATATTAATTTCTTTTTCAGTATGTATAACTGGCACTTGTAAGAACAGAGCAACATGCATGGACATAAATGCGGATCAATACTTTTGCATCTGCAGTGATGGATGGACAGGAAATATTTGTGATGGTAAACACATTAACATATATTTAATACAAAAAGTGTGTGTATTAAAAACAAACTATTGTCAACTAAATGTCAATATTTTGGGGTTATATGTGAACATTGCCCTTGAATCAAGGTTCAAAACAGTTACTAAAGGACATCATAGAACATCATAGAATTTATACATTCTCGATACATGTAATGAACTCGTACATAACTTGTGTATGTCGCAATTATCACTTGTAAACAGAAATATGCACTGTCATTACTGCTCATGCACAGGCTCAATCAAACAGAGCCTACAATATTTTTTTATGTTTGTCGTATTCAGTGGCTTTCAAAGTTCACTTTTTATCTTTCGTATATAAATTAAACGATGCTTAACCCTGGTTATTATTTTTCCGTATTGTTTATATACAAACAAAATGAAAGTGAGCCTGCAAAATCATCTGGTGCTCGCAATTATCAACCTTTTTTTGTCACAATGGCAAATTGTTTTGCCACTGACAATTCAAAAACGGTGACCCATCGGGTCTATTTTGAAACAGATTTTTGAAATACTATGCTCTCTTCTCTTTTTTACTTTTGGCTGTGTGGGGAGGCTGTGCCTGCTGGATGTGCCAAATTCTGATTCGCATATTTCACTTTTTTGTAGTAGTTTTATTATTGAATTTAGTTATAGTTGAAAAGGGAATATTGAAAGCCATCGAACACGACAAATATGAACACATCGCAGGCAAATCAGTATTAACACCAGTAAACAGTGCAATTTTCATCCGTACCAAGGTATGGCGGTAAACAGCTGCGTATGGTTCTGAAAATTAAGTATTAGTACTGGTATAAAATATAATATTTTAGTTAAGGACTGATATGTGGTGATGCCGTTAGATAGGATTAAGACAATCAAGAAGCTTTGTAATTAAAGATTTGTAATTATAAAAAGGGCACGCATGCACAAAAGTGAAATATGCATATCAGGAATGGCCATATCCAGAAAACACAAGTTTCTCCAAACAACTAATAACAGAGAGAAACACACAACATAGTTTACACTACAGTCGATCTCAACAGGACACAACAAGCAATCTACAAAAAAATAAGAACTCGAGGATTTACCAGATAAGAACAGCCAGTGGCACACTGTAGGGTTTACATGGGTTGTTCTACATGTTTTGAGCACCAATTTAATACTTGCCCCCAAAATGAACAAACGAATACAAATTGTCACAGTTACCCAAGCCACCCATTAACTCGATAATGTTGCGTGCAAATGCACACAGACATAAAGAGGATGAAAAAGGATATTAAGAATAGACAGTCCCACAAAACACAGCCTCCCCAAACAGCAAAAAGTTCAGAAGAAAAAGTTTGCATGATCAAGGGTCATGGGTTTAACGTTGATCAATTTGTCGCTGAGGGTGTTAACCAGAATCTAGGGTGTTTTGATCCCAGGTAGAAGCAATATCATTTCAAATTCACAGTAGCGCAATTTGTGCTTTATGGCGACAGTATAAAGTATCCCTGTATATAAAGTCAGTACTGCTATCGGTAAAATAGTCGGTGACCAATGTCATGCAGTTATGACAACGTATGATAGGGCTATCCGATCAACCTTTTGGCGGATTGTCCCGGCTAGCGTAATCGGTTGCGTTGACGGTGCGGGTTCGGTCCCAGGTAGAGGCAATATCATTTGAAACTTACATTGAATATCAGTGTAAATGTATCTCACACTTCACGAAGGCAAACACGAAGTAATAATAGACCGATCGATCGAAACGGATGGGTAAAATATCACAGGCTATAAAAAGGTGAAATATGCATTTCAGGAATCGCCACATCCAGAAAAAACAGCCTCGCCCACACATTCAAGAAGAAGAGAGGGAGACAGCATGGTTAATAAAATGATCAGTTCCAAAAGAGACACCACTAACAACAAAAATGAGAACCCGAGGGGTTACCGCCTTGGAACGGTCAGTGGCAAATCAAATTGCCACTGGGGGTTTAAACCAGGTTCTAGGGTGCACCAACCTCACACTTGCCCCAACAGGTTCTCATATCACAAAACAATACAAGTTGCCTTGGTGAAACCACTCCAACCCGCTTATCGGCTCAACAATGTTGGCCCTATATGTGAAATTGCAATGTCTCAATTTAGTATACTATTTTGGATGTTTTATGGATTTAGTAGGAAACGGTCTAGTGAATGGGACAAGAAAATACAGAGGAACACACTGTCATAATACTGCAAAACTTTGTAAAACATTTTGCAAACGTGTGGTGAACGATACGCTGGGACGTAGGTACGTACATGTGTGTAAAAATGCCAAAAAGACGTTATATAATAATATATATAATGATATAATATATGAAAAGACATAATCTAATCGTATAGTTTTGATCATTGAGTGACATATATTTGCATTTTCATTTATTTTTGTAATTATTACATAGTGACGAATTGTTTATGCACCTGTTTACTTTACCTGTTATAGCTGAGTGTTTATGAAAGTTGGCTCTAAAAACGATTTTCATCTTGACAATCGTTATATGTGTTTTCGAGTTAGTAATGATATTTTGAAATACCTAAATAATAATAACAGGTCTCGAACCTATATTGCACGAGATACAGCTGATTGCAGATCACAGCTACTTAGGTGTAAATATATTTTTTATACTATTAATATAGTTTCGGCAATACATTCCATAATGACAAAATGACCAGTTATTGTGTATTGTTTATCCTTTCAGTTTCAATTAAGAAAAGAGCCACCTGCCTCGATATTTTTAAATTGATGGTAAATCATTCGATGTTCAGCCTTGCACACGTCAGATTAGCAATTATTCTACTTTTTACAAGAAAATGTTAAGATGCCATATTGGTTTATTGAACTTCTTTTTCAGACCAATTGTTAACTACAGAACCATCTACAACTGTTACAGAAAACACAATGTCCTCGCTAATATCGACGACATCCGTTTCAACAATATCAAACTCCACAATGTCAATGACAAAAAGTAAACCAAAGACCCAGCAACTACTGCTTACAATTTCGACAGAGGCTGTCGGAGGTTCGACATCAGAAATAGAAGATAGCGGTACTCGAATGACAGTTACCATGGTTACTGGAAACATTACCTCGGCCAACTCAGATACATCTGGTATTGTACTCTTCCATTTTAACATTTTTGTATTGAGTACATGTCAAAATAGATTAAAATGGAACTTTGAAAGCCACCGAACACGACAAATATGAAAATATTGCAGGCTCGGTTTGATTGAGCCTGTTCATAGGCAGTAATGTATATGCATATTACTGCACATGCCGCCTAGCTTCGGGTTGAGCGCAACTCAATATTAACATCAATTAACAGTACAATTTTGATTTGTTCCAAACGATCATATTTTTAAATGAGCATCAATGTGCTATTATTTTTATATTTTATTGATATTTTCTTTTCAAGCCAAATAAAGCTATGCCCACACATACACAAAGGCGACAGTCTTACATAAATATCAATAAATTTTGTTTTCCTTCTGTCGTTTGTCATTGTTTGTCTCGTTCGGAAATAATTATTTGTGCCTTTGTGTGATCTTTATTAGGATTTCTGAGTATTTGCTTTTTACTTAAACAACACTTCTTTAAATTTCATTTTAACAAAACATTGTATATTGAATTTGTAACAAATTTTTCGTTTATTTAGGATTGTGTACTTCTTGTTTACTTTAAAATTTGCAGAAGTGTCGGACATTTAGTTATATATAGTAATATCTTGCGTAATTTTTATTTCAGCTAAAACAAACATAAATCTGCTAGTAATTTACATCGCCGCTCCTGTCACAATGACAATGGCTGTGATGTGTGCTGTTATGATTATCATCAGAAGGTAATAATTGATTTGAGAAATTGACAAGTATAATGTGTATATGCGTTGTAAGTTTGCAATAAATAATGTTGTGTAGAAATACGTCGATAAATACTAAATCTTATCGAGTGAATGTACATGTATATAGAGTATAAAACTATCTATGTAACTATAGTTTTCATATTGATTTTAAGGAGGAAAAGAAAAGGGGCAAAAGAGTACCGTAGTTTAACGACAGAAGACGCTGCAATAACTTCCCGTGCATGCAACACCAATGAAAACCCCAGTTTGCTTAATAACATCATCGTCAAGGCATTTACGAGTAGAAGTGATGAAGATAACTCTCAATACAACACTATAAATCTCCGTTGTCTGTCAGAGTTACCTAACCTAGTTGCTGCTGATGAAAACAGTTACGGACATTTGGATTCTACAGCTTCCACAAGATGCGATCCAACTTATTCACACACAACAGATTTTTTAAATAAATGTAATAACGATTCTATATATTGCGATATCGATAACGCTAAAGAAGATGTTAAATCGTCTATAGGAGAGACAACTCTTACTGACAGCACTTGTTCTCATTTGACAAAAATGCAGTGAACAAAAAGACAAAAAAACGTTCAAAGATCCGCTAATAAAGAGTTAATCCCTTTACATTAATGAAAATATCTGGTAAAACTCTCATAAACATGATCGACAATAAACCATTGTTTTTTATTTAAACCATGTGAACTTGTTAAACATCTGTATAAACTTAAAATTTATTATCTGTTATCGCAAGAAGATATTTAAAAGAAAAAGATAAATGAAAACCATGTATAAAAGAGCAAAAAAAGGAAGTTAATACAGTGAAATGAAATAACAAACTACAACATATCCTTCGGAAATAAGAACATATTAGGGCAAGTGTAAAGATGGTGCACCCTAGAACCAGGTCTAATCCGCACGTGGCAGATATTTTATATAAATTCATGTATACTAATATAATTGCGTAAACGCTCGCTGTTTGTCTAAAAGAAAGTGGAGTATGGGGTCAATTGTTTAAAGAGAGGCCGAAAAGGTTAATGCAAGACCCACAACTCTGAATGATTTGAACTTAAACTACCGATATTGAATAGGTTTTTAATATCATTCAATATCAAAAAAAATATATACGCAGATTAAAACACATCTGATATCAGGAAACAATTACGGAGCGTGACTATAAGCGTCTCCCGATTATATTCAGTGAATGATTGTTCGAGAGTAACAAATAATATATTTATCACATATTTAACACATAGACAATAATAAACAAAACAAAACAAAAGATGTACAAAATTGTACAAACAAAACAACATTCTAAAAGAATAGAGAATATTACAAATCATACAGTCATCATTAATTTTTGACACACACTTCAATAATTAAAATATTAAGAAAAAAAATAAAAAAAAGATAATCTGATATATTTCAGACTCAAGAGAAAATTTAGTGTCCATGGGACAAATATGGAACACAAACACTCGCTAAGTGAACTGTACAGCACTAATCATGAGGTATATGCATACCAGCTTCGGAGAAACACACGGTCTGAAGCACAAAACATATTTAAAAACGCTTAATATTTGACATTCATATTTTTCTCATACTAAATGTAAACTGAAAACAAAGTACAAATTGCTAAATGAACAAGTTAATTTGTTTGCAAATATATAAGCACCTCTTCATCGGTATTTATGGGATACACGAAAAGTAGACAGGTAGCAGTACAGTTTAAATGGTGTAAAAAAAAGATTCTAAAAAGCTAAAATATTGGAGCTCAAAAAGAGATGTTATGTTAGTCATTTTGAATTAAAACATTTTTAAAAGTTCTATTGAATTTATTGGGTATCAAATATATTGTATAATGACATATATTCTAACACGACTTGACGTTTTCCCATTGATTTGCTGTGAATTATTACATATACTAATATAATAATATAATATATAATAATTTGTTCAAAAGTTTTTATTTGATTTGCAACTAAAAGTAATTTCGTGAAACAGGGTTAAGTTTTGTACAGCTAAAAAGGCCCGGGGAGCAGTTACAACAGTTTGGGAAATTTTAAGTGCAAGACATTTCTAACATTTAAGTAAGAAGAACTTTATATGAACTTTATATGAACTACGTTTTCTGATCAGATAATTACACACACATGGTTCAAATGCAATTAAAATTAATAAAGGGACTTTTTCTGTTTATAAAACACATCTCATGCAATAAGTTTGCTTAAAGCAAAGACCTAAATGATAATCACAAAGACAAAGGATATAAGGTCCAAAGTGATCATCTTCAAAGTAAACCCTTCTTTTGTATTCTTTGAGTATATAAAACTGTTTTCTAAATTCCAAAAACATTCGCAGGACTAAGTTTTTCATATCCGATGATGAGGCATGAAGGAAATTCGAGAATGCAATTCCATTTTTTGCAAGTTCTTCGGCTTACATGAACCATGGCGACATCTTGATTCAATTTACTGTACATTGTTTTATTTTGGGGGACTAAACAGTTTCTTAAGGTGTACTTCCCATATTTTGGTCTGTTTATATTTTCCTTACTATTTTATACTTTTAATGTCAGTCTCCTTAATGGATGCCTGACAGGATACCTCACAACAGTTCATGTTGCGTGAATCTCATGTATCTTTAGCAAGTTTATACCCAGCTAAATAGATTGGAACCTTGTAGAATTATAAAAAATCTATCCAAGAGAGTTCATTCGCCGGGTCATATCTCGTTCATCTTCTGTAGATCCTGAAAACAAAAAAAAATAGCATCACAAGAAATTTATAAAATACATTTTTCCAAAGAATATGATAACCGTGAATTGTGTGTTGATATTAATTTTCTTGTATGTATCACTCTTATGCACAGAACATGAACACAGTGTCTGTGTCTGTATCATATTAAAACAACCTTTAAACAAGACTTATTGTAGTCAGGAAAACTGCATTAATATGCATGCTTAGCAGTCTATTGTTACCTATTTGTAATTAATGATTTTTTCAAACAGTATAAAATCAGAACATCTCATAAAGTCATTATCAATAAGTTAATGTTTATTTGGGTCTAATACAAAATCGAACGTTATTTTACGGTATACGGTATAAAGTTTAATGATCGATGCCACGGGGACTCACGATCATAAATAACGTGACATCCGGATTAATATTCTTGTGACTTCTGGACAAGAAGTCCCGTGACATCCAAATTAAAAGTCCTATTAAAACCGTTCTGATCGAACGTCTAGTAACCGCTTATTCCATGACCCACAATTTGAAGCCTTGGCCACCGATTCAGAATTCCTGTGACTTTCTGGTCAGTTTAATAGTCGTGTTTTATATCAATCAAAAGATCTACGACCACAGTGAAGTCGGTGACCTCTGGGCAAGTCTTATTATGTCTTGATTTATAAAAAATATCAATATCTACGCATTTTGAATTTTATGAATTATGTAATTATAAAATAATTATGTTCTACCTGCAGCCACTAGATTTTCGTCATCAGTTGCAAATGCCACTATCGGATCTCCGGTAATATAACCGAAAGGTTTCGGATCATCGCGATCCACGTGATGGGTAATAAAATCTAGTATTTTGGAAGCAGAAATATTTTCCTTGCAAATTATTCTAAAGTCTCTACAATAAGAGCATAAGAATTTATCACACTTTCCTCTCAACCCTTGAACAAGGTATTTCGTAAAACGACTTCCGCTGGCACTATATGTCGTCGTCTTTTGTGGATGGCAAGCGCCAATTTGCGCCAAAACTACATCACCAAGTCCTACAAGGGGACATAACCTCTGATCGACTAGCACTATTATGTTTTTCATAATGTTTTTCACAGTTCTTATCTTGTTTAACTTGCCCTGTAAATAATCAGCTGTCAATCTCTCTGTGGATCCTAGCTGTAAATAGTTCCCCGCGAATTTTCCGTCAACTTTTTCATCTCCTCTGCAGGAAAAGTAGATAACAAGAGTTTCTATATGCATGTTTTTGAGCTCGTCCAGTGCGTCCGACACTTGTTGGACCAGACACTCTCCATATTGTTCGTGTCCCGGTCTCCTTGGTGACACCACCATTACGTTCTCCTCCCTGAAACAGAAAATAATAAACAAACAAGTTGTTTCTCATATTTTCACCGTGCGTATTAATGTATATTAATAGACATGTACAAGAACTTGGTATGCAAATGACAATCTTCCCTATGTATATCTTGTTTAAATAAAAAAAACTTGTGTTAAAGTATACCGGTAAGACGTTTAAAAAAACATTTTACTTTTGCTCCGAGAACACTATTTTAAATAAATAAACTGGTATTACTTACATTGACTATAACTAATGTATTGGTAAATATTGTTTTTTTTAAATACATATTATTTCTTTATATATCAATACAAGCGAGATAATTTAAGTCTCAGTCATATTCTAACAATGAGCACAAATTGGACGAATGAATGGGGCGATGTTCAATATCGAACCTAGAATTTCGCTTAAAATATGTTTTGTTTGGTCACGCAATGAGGATATACAAGTTGTATGCCAAAGTCTGTTGAACACTACCTTATCCCAACCATAAATGGCCATTGTTGTATGGACGTTAGAGCGGTCTTAACGTTGATTACATCTTGCAGGAACACCTCCGCGCGCTGAAGACTCTCTGCGTCGTTCCCAGCGACCAGTAATGCACCCCAGTTTTGGGCTGTTTAAAAACATTAAGTGATGACACGATGAATTGGGTATGAAAAACACCACTTAACACATGGTGAAATTATTAAACTAAACATGTCGTTTTAAAAAGATAAACGGTTTTGACGGAAACGTATTGGCTTTTTAAATAATTAAACATCTTATTACAGTATTAGATAATGTATCAATTAAGAAAATATTTACTAAATGCAAATAAAGAACAAATTACGATTTATGATTCTTCTGTCTACCCATTAAAAATTGAAATAAATTTCATTAGAAAAAACTTCGACTAGACCAATGGGATATGCTTAATAAAGGTTTCGGTAATCTTTTCGCACAGTATTATACAATAGTTACCAAATTTCTGTCATAATTGAAAATTACACAATTTGTAATAATGGACGAACTGCCAGAAACTAACAATCCATACATATAACAATAGATTAGCTGCCGGATGTTTAGTTCTTAATTGGGTCAAAACATCACCCTGCTACAGACCTCTCTGGTAAAATAGCAACGAAACTAAACAGTTAATTTCTTTTTGCCATTGAACGCATATTATTTAAAACACTTCATTGAATTTGGTTTAACACCTAAATAAAAGGGCCAAGACAATGAAATTTGTACAATACATTGACTGTATGTCGGGTTTGTGAAGAAAGCTACAGTCGTGTTTCCAGTAAAATATGCCACTGGTCTAGGTTCGTCAGCCTGCAAGTGTTGTATTATAAAGTCTAGCAGGAATTCTGCAGATATATAGTCCCTTCCGGTGACAGATACATCCCTACAATACCGACAGTCTGGCTTGTCACATCTAGATTGCAATCCCTGTTTCAGATATCTCGTGAAGTTATTGTTATGCCCTACAAACTCGCACAATCCACCGTCCGCTACGGTTGTCGTGTTCATGCCACCCATTAATTCCGTAAACTCATCAGGATTTTCCTCCAGTGTTGTTTGTCTGCTGACGCCACAAGCAGAAATCTGTACAACAACTTTATCATCTAAATCCACAAGTGGACACGCTCTAGCATCAGACAGCATGATTACTTTCTTTACTCTTGTTAAACTTTTTAGCCAGACCTGAAGAACTTCTAATGTCAACTGGTCATCGTCTTCAGATCCCAGCTGGAGTACTGTCCCTTTAATGTCACTCTTACACGAGAAGTAAACCAATAAAGTGTGTATCTGTCTTCCCTTCAACTGATTTATAGCCATAAGTATGTCTAGAATAAGCTTTTGTTTGTAATTTGGCAGGCCGGGTTTCTCCACTGCTACCATTATTACATTCTCCTCACTGAAAAAAGAGACATTATTTGAAGACGCCATTTGTCTGAAAAGTTGTCTTCGGTTCATGAACGCCTTTTCTTGACTGAGAAGGCCATTCATTAAACAAGAACGTCACATCTTAAACTGACATTATAAAGATCAGAAATAATACGTACCCTGGTACTTCTTATATGGTTTATACTTTATTTCCTTGTTGACTTGATATGCGGGTTGAGGTTATTTTACCAAGACAACTTGTACTTGTTTGTTCATTTGAAAACCTGTTGAGGCAAGTGTGATGTTGGTGCACACTAGAACCTGGTTTAAATACCTTTTTGCAATTTGTTTTGCAACAGACCGTTCCAAGGCGGTAACCCGTCGGGTTTTCATTCTCGTTAATTGATTGTGGTGTCCATTTTAAAATCATTTTATTACACATGCTCCTTTTTTCCTGTCCACTTGTATGCATATCATGAATCGCCACCCTCAGAAAACACAGCCTCCACACGCAGCGAAAAAGTAGAAAGGAAAAGAGAGTATGTTTTTATAGGATATAGTAAACCCCTCATTTTCTCTTTTTTGCGAATAATTCGAGATGAGTGCGTTTTGGAATTGGTCTGGCTTATTTCTCTCTCTATTGTTCGGAGTCTGTCTTTTTTGCATTTATGTTTTCCTGATATCTAACTGTCTTAAGTAATTTTGTCTGCACAATAATCTATTAGTCTTATGTTTATTGTATTTTGTTACTGACCTTATAGTCCGAATCTATAGTATTGAATGATTAGATGTGTTCTAATGTTAAATCCACTTAACTTTGGTAACAAATGCCTCATTGTACGTACATGTATAAATTATAAATTACCTCATGCCAATTATATGTTGATTTGGAAGTCTTGATGTAAGGACGAGCTTCATGAATTCTACGTTTTCTTTGCAGATCATAGCACGTTGCTCATCCACCACATCATTGCCGGCAACCAGTAACGCTCCCCAATGTGATCCTGTATATTACAAAACAAAACTGAAAATGCAGGAATGGCCACATTCAGCAGACACAGCCTCCACACAGCCAAAAAAAGAGAGATGTTAGCATGGTTGCCCAGTTTCAAAATAGACGCCACAAAAATTAATGAAAGTGAGAATCCGAGGATTTAAAGTATTGAAACGGTCAGTGGCAAAACAATTTGCCACTGGTGGTTTAAACCAGGTTCTAGGGTGCACCAACCTCACATGCCCAGGTTCTCATATGAACAAAGAAAAACAAGTTGTCTTGAAGAAATATACCCAACCCGCCAATCAACTAGCAATTCTCTTAGTAAGGGCATGATTAAGAGTAATAAATTTCTGGATATTGTTTACTGCAGTATTTGCTATCAGAAAGTGGAAATAAGTTTGTGTGTGATAAACTTAAGGCCAAAACAATCAAATTGTATATATAGGTAACTTAAACTATATAAAAATACCCCTGTATGGTATATCAATATCATCATGGGATTATGTAAGTTTGTAATTAATATAATAAAATAATTTGCATTAAAACGTATTATTTTATTGAATTTAATACCTAATGGTTTATATGCTTGCATGTATGTTGATACTGTAAAGCTATAACTGGGCCAACACTATGCAGTGATAGGGCGTGATATTAAACAGTCTGTATTAGTGCAAAAGAGCGTTTAACTTCTACGCCCCATAAATTAAGGGTAAAATGTTATTCGGTTATAGACAAAATATTAATATTGTATCCAAAAGTTGATGTTATTTTTTACCTTCAAAAACAACTGGAACTCAAATTTAAGTTGGAAAAAAACTTTCATACAAACACGCACTACATGAACAAATTTGTTATCTTCCAGTGTATCTTACCTAAAGGATCCAATCGAACTTCACAATAGGCACACGAGACACGATTTGGAATGTGAAATGAGTGTTTTTCACAATTGACGCAGAGTTTCAGTTGCTCCCTGCAGTTATTTCCCCTGTGTTGCATGTTCTCGGCAGCTTCCGAGCCTGCAAAAAAAGTATTTGAATGATACAGTACAAGGGTCGTTTCTTATACTGTGCAATACTGCAAGTCTTGGAGATTGGTAGTTTGCTGGAAACAGTGGTAATGTCGAACATTATATGTCGAGTATTTCATAATGCAAACATTGGATCAATTAACAGCTTAACTCACCATCTGTTCATACCACACATAACACACGCCTCGTTTCACGCTGAACAAACCTTCCGTGTTCACCACAATTAACATAAACCAAGTTTCACTCTGTGCTAACCTTCCCTGTTAACCACGCATAGCATAAACAAAGTTTCACTCTGTACTAACCTTCCCTGTTAACCACGCATAGCATAAACCAAGTTTCACTCTGTACTAACCTTCCCTGTTAACCACGCATAGCATAAACCAAGTTTCACTCTGTACTAACCTTCCCTGTTAACCACGCATAGCATAAACCAAGTTTCTCTTTGTACTAACCTTCCCTGTTAACCACGCATAGCATAAACCAAGTTTCACTCTGTACTAACCTTCCCTGCTAACCGAGCATAGCATAAACCAAGTTTCACTCTGTACTAACCTTCCTTGTTAACCACGCATAGCATAAACCAAGTTTCACTCTGTACTAACCTTCCCTGCTAACCACGCATAGCATAAACCAAGTTTCACTCTGTACTAACCTTCCCTGTTAACCACGCATAGCATAAACCAAGTTTCACTCTGTACTAACCTTCCCTGTTAACCACCCATAGCATTAACCAAGTTTCACTCTGTACTAACCTTCCCTGTTAACCACACATAGCATAAACCAAGTTTCACTCTGTACTAACCTCTCTGTTAACCACAATTAACATAAACCAAGTTTCACTCTGTACTAACCTTCCCAGTTAAACACACATAGCATACACCAAGTTTCACTCTGTACTAGCCTTTCCTGTTAACCACACATAGCATACACCAAGTTTCACTCTGTACTAACCTTCCCTGTTAACCACATATAACATGCACAAAGTTTCACTCTGTACTAACCTTCCGTATTAAACACACATAACATGCACCAAGTTTCACTCTCTACTAACCTTCCGTGTTAAAGACACATAACATGCACCAAGTTTCACTCTGTACTAACCTTCCGTGTTAAACAAACATAACATACACCAAGTTTCACTCTGTACTAGCCTTCCCTGTTAACCACACATAACATGCACCAAGTTTCACTCTGTACTAACCTTCCCTGTTAACCACGCATAGCATAAACCCAGTGTCACTCTGTACTAACCTTCCCTGTTAACCACGCATAGCATAAACCAAGTTTCACTCTGTACTAACCTTCCCTGTTAACCACGCATAGCATAAACCAAGTTTCTCTTTGTACTAACCTTCCCTGTTAACCACGCATAGCATAAACCAAGTTTCACTCTGTACTAACCTTCCCTGTTAACCACGCATAGCATACACCAAGTGTCACTCTGTACTAACCTTCCCTGTTAACCACGCATAGCATAAACCAAGTTTCACTCTGTACGAACCTTCCCTGTTAACCAAGCATAGAATAAACCAAGTTTCACTCTGTACTAACCTTCCCTGTTAACCACGCATAGCATAAACCAAGTTTCACTCTGTACTAACCTTCCCTGTTAACCACGCATAGCATAAACCAAGTTTCACTCTGTACTAACCTTCCTTGTTAACCACGCATAGCATAAACCAAGTTTCACTCTGTACTAACCTTCCCTGCTAACCACGCATAGCATAAACCAAGTTTCACTCTGTACTAACCTTCCCTGTTAACCCCGCATAGCATAAACCAAGTTTCACTTTGTACTAACCTTCCCTGTTAACCACCCATAGCATTAACCAAGTTTCACTCTGTACTTACCTTCCCTGTTAACCACACATAGCATAAACCAAGTTTCACTCTGTACTAACCTCCCTGTTAACCACAATTAACATAAACCAAGTTTCACTCTGTACTAACCTTCCCAGTTAAACACACATAGCATACACCAAGTTTCACTCTGTACTAGCCTTTCCTGTTAACCACACATAGCATACACCAAGTTTCACTCTGTACTAACCTTCCCTGTTAACCACATATAGCATGCACCAAGTTTCACTCTGTACTAACCTTCCGTATTAAACACACATAACATGCACCAAGTTTCACTCTCTACTAACCTTCCGTGTTAAAGACACATAACATTCACCAAGTTTCACTCTGTACTAACGTTCCGTGTTAAACACACATAACATACACCAAGTTTCACTCTGTACTAGCCTTCCCTATTAACCACACATAACATGCACCAAGTTTCACTCTGTACTAACCTTCCGTGTTAAACACATATAACATGCACCAAGTTTCACTCTGTACTAACCTTCCGTGTTAAACACACATAACATGCACCAAGTTTCACCCTGTACGAGCCTTCCGTGTTAACCACACATAACATGCACCAAGTTTCGCGCTGTACTAACATTCCGTATTAACCACATATAGCACATACCTCAATTCATACTGTACTTACCTTCCGTGTTAACCACACATAGCATACACCTGGTGTCCTCCGCTCTTCCATTCGACACTGCACTCCCTCTGGTCAAGTCCTGAAATCCGAAAAAATGTTGAGAGTATTCCGTTTTCAATTAAAACAGATAACATTTTTAATTGCACTGGTTCTTTTTTTGTGTCGTTATGAACCAACAACTGTGTCAGACGATTGGTTTTCTTTCTTAATTTAAGCTTACACATGAATTGTTTTGTATTATAGTTTAAACAGCTGTCGTTCCTTACTATCGCTTTCGCTTAAAAGGGTAGAAACTGCTTAAGATTATTTCGGTAAATGTCAGTGTAAATATAACATTTTCATCCGCGAGTATTCTACCTTCAATGTTTCTATAGCGACCACAAGGCTGAACCCATCCTGGGACGTGCGCAAACAATCAGCTACAGCGCTCAAAGTGTCAAAGGAGGCTTCAGATTCGCTGTCCTCATACACCGGCCAGATATCCTGTATCGAGAAAATGTAGTTCATGTTCCTCAACAAATAACGTCCCTTTAGTGCAAATACGGTAAAAGTATCGTACCATTAGAAGAAGTTATACCGTTTTTGCGCTAAGGTGAAGATAAGTAGCCTTAAAATGTTGAGTGACGCCAAAACAAATCAAAGCACTGAAATTACCTAAAGGTCGGTATTCTTATTTATTTTTTGGTATGAACAAAGAATGTTTTATTCCAAACAGCTTGCTCACACAAGCATACTTCAAGTTAAAATGTGTGCAGTATAATTATTCTTCTAAATTTATTATGGAAGAGAATTAAAAACACTTGAAGTAAAAATTTAAAGTAAAATACGCATATCAGGAATTGTCACATTTAGAAGACACAGCCAAAAGCAACACCAGCAAAGTCGGTTCTCAAATGTATATTATGTCATCGAGAATTTATAATGGAATATCTGTTTAGTGAGCAAGAAAAAATAATTTTATGTCGACGAGATTTTTTAATAAAGTATCTCTTAAGAAAGCATAAGAACAGAATATACCTGATCCGCATAGCCCTTAACTTGCTGAAGATCCATGTCTTTAAGATAAACAGTTTTTCCTACTGGATCTTTTCCTGTGAGCAGTTCACGAATGACTTAAAATGGAAACAAGTTTGCATTGGGACTTTCAATATACCCATTGAAAAAATGGGTGTTACCTTCACACGGAACGATACTGTAAGCTAACGCCAATTACTGTCCTGACCGCGTTAGCAGCATGGTACAAAACTGTGTGATCGAAAAGATGACGACATTCATTGAAATGACGCACTAAAATTGAGCTAACGACACTGTTTTTGAATAGATTTTGCAAAGAAAAAAATAAATTCTTATCACATTTCGTTACAACTATATCAGTTCTATATTTTTAAAGCAGTTGGAATTCCTATGGGTACTACTTGTAACAGATTGGTGATTAACTGTTAAAATAGATGAAAAGGGAACTTTGAAAAACCACCGAACACGACAATGAAAATATTGCAGATTCGGTTTGATTGAGCCTGTTTATGGACAGTAATGGACACAGTACTATTTAGATCCATCCTAAACAACGGTTTGAAGAGAAAAACGCTATCGGGTCTAGAACAAAAATAATAAAATCACAATAAATCACTTACATAATACTTTTTAGTTTTTGAAGATATATTTCTGCAGATAATAACATAAATTTTGTCATATAAGGTCAATGAATTATTATATTATTTAGGAGATATATTGAACCAAAATGTAAAGTTTATTTATAACTTCAAACGACTAATAAAAGTGTACACACCAACAGCAAAGCTGAAGTAGTCCCATTTCTCTGAAGCGTCCCCTAAGTCGTTACTGTGGTAGTATAACCTTTGCTGGTCCTGGGCAGACGCCGCCCCGGCCTCCAAAACATAGTGTATCAACCTGACATTGTTTCGCTCGTCTAACAGTATCTTTTTGGAGCTTAGGTTTAAATGTAGATATCTTTCTCTAAAAAAACAGTTAAAATACATCCATAAGTTTGTATTTAATGCCGTTATCATGCCAGTTGTTTGGGAAGTATATTCAAGAATGGCATCCCTGTCTACGCACTGAAATCTTTATCAAAACAGAGCAGCCACACGGTTAACAAATTGATGTTCAAAATGTTCGCTTGTTTAAAGTTGTTGCTGTAAAGATCGGTTGTACTTTTTTGTTTCTTTTTAATCAGCGATACAATAGATCCAGTTTTCGGCTGAAATATTGTTAACTTGTTCAGCTGAGTAGCCGTTTGGTCATTTAGTAGTCACGATTGAAGAGAAAATTTCTGTTCTTCATCAATTCCGAATTTTGAGAAATATATTTGCGAGATTTTATCAACGGGATTTTTTTTTATTTAACTCGGCTATGACAAAACGAATCTCCGATTACTGTTTGATTACTTTAGTATTTATACACTGTTAAACGTTATGCATTAAGAATGTTTATTTCGCAATAAAAAGTTGTTTTGAAACACATCTAGAGAGCATATTAAATTTTCATTATTTAAATGTTTAATATGGATTTTGTTAACTTCTCTGTAAGAAAAACATCTCTTTTAATTTCAAAACAGTTGTCGTTAACGTAAGAATTTTATTTTAAGTTAACAAAACTTTGTAGAAAAATGAGGGCACCAAATAATTTAATAAATGTAAAAATCTGGAAATCGTCTATTGTCAAAGACTGGCTCATACAATTTATTTCACCTATCTTTAAGTATTAATAAGGCAATGACAGTGATTGTACCACGCTTGCACTGTCTACCCATTAGATTGCTTATAAGACTACGTAACCCGAGTAGAGCATGGTTGAATGCTTTATTTTAAATAACGCTGTTACATAAAAACAGTAATAGGTGGTATTGTTACATTTCGCGGGTTTTATTGTCGCGTATTTCGCGCTAGGTAGTGAGCCCAGCAAACAGTAACCACATTTTCACCTAATTCTAATCAAATATGTGCGATTTTTTCTGCGAGAAATCGTCATATGAGCTATACAGCTTTACACCATGTGCGAAATACAGGGCCTGTGAAATTACATAATATTACAGTATCATTAACACAACAATTTTATTGTTACTGACCTGCCATTTTTGAGAGGATCGTGCAGATATTGTAAGGCTAGCGCCACCTGGAGGCTGATACCAATCCTCTGTAATTGGTTCAGCTTTACTCTATAACCTGGAGGAGAGAGTAGTGTTCGGTTGGATGATGAAACGCAAGATTACCGGAAAAGTGTTCGTTTGTGGCAGTTATAGGCTAATTACATGGTTATTTTCAATTTTCTGGACGAAATCACAATGGAGTTTAATATTGCCTAAGAAGCTATTCGGGCATGTAGCTGAAAGGGCTCTTGAAATTCTGAATAATAAGTAAAATGACCTAAACGGGGCCTTGAAACAGTGGTTAATTTATTTAAGCTAAATGTAAGAGGGTTCTTAAGCTAAATGTAAGAGGGTTCTTAAGCTAAATGTAAGAGGGTTCTTAAGCTAAATGTAAGAGGGTTCTTAAGCTAAATGTAAGAGGGTTCTTAGGCTAAATGTAAGAGGGTTCTAAAGCTAAATGTAAGAGGGTTCTTAAGCAAAATGTAAGAGGGTTCAGGGTTCTTAAGCTAAATGTAAGAGGGTTCTTAAGCTAAATGTAAGAAGAATCTTAAGCTAAATGTAAGAAGGTTCTTAAGCTAAATGTAAGAGGGTTCTTAAGCTAAATGTAAGAGGGTTCTTAAGCTAAATGTAAGAGGTTCTTAAGCTAAATGTAAGAGGGTTCTTAAGCTAAATGTAAGAGGGTTCTTAAGCTAAATGTAAGAGGGTTCTTAAGCTAAATGTAAGAAGGTTCTTAAGCTAAATGTAAGAGGGTTCTTAAGCTAAATGTAAGAGGGTTCTTAAGCTAAATGTAAGAGGGTTCTTAAGCTAAATGTAAGAGGGTTCTTAAACTTATCATAGCAGCTACTAGAGGTCTTTGCTAAGAGGAGTCCACGGTAATTAATAGTGATATTACGATCATTTATAAAAAAAAGTGTTAAAGCTTATAATAAAACCAGTTAACAATCTGATGATATCTTTTTTTTCTATGTTAAAACTCGATGAATTTAAATTTATCTTGAACATGTTGAACGCATTAATGTAAATGGAAATTGACTGCATTACGTTAGTGATACAGAAACATGTAATTGTTTGGACAACAATAAATGAAGCTACCTGGGCTGAAGGTTATAAAACTAAGCATTGGGTACAGACCTTCTGGGTTGTCACGTTTGTCCTTAAGCACCCTGTAGAGGTCCCCATGCGCACAATACGGGGAAACCATGTAATATCTGAAAAGAAACGAAAACGACTTAGATGATTTACTTAATTTATCAAATAGTACATGATTAACACAACTTTCGAATATATCAATAAATCTCATGACCCGTATGTTAATTATCAAGATTTATATCATTTATATTCACATCAGTCATGAACACCAAATAATAAATTTAAGAAAAATAGGTTGCATCAGATTTGTGTTTAATTAAATAATACTATTTCATATTTGTATGGTTGTTTTATGAATGTAACATTGTGAAATTTTACAGAAACTTTAAATATCACCTTCAAATATATACAGAACAGCATTCCAACGCTACCAAAAAGTAGAGAGAAAAAGAGACCATAGGTTTATAAAAAAAATCAACTGCAAATGTAACACCACAAAAATAACAAAAAAACAGAACCTGATGAATTACCGCCTTAAAACGGTCAGTGACAAAACAATTTTTGCCACCGGGGGTTTAAACCAGGTTCTATGGTATACCAACCTTACCCTTGCCCCCAACAGGTTCTTACATAAACAAACTAGAATTATCACTGAAAGTGATTAAATACCCCAACATGTGTGCTCGATACTTGAACTGGGACTGCTTCGAATCAATGGCATAATGTGCCCCACTTTCAATCCAAAGTGTTGTCTTCGCAGTAGCGAAATATACAGCAAGTTTTATCACAATATCTCATTCCTTCTAAATTTATTGAGCAGAAACGGTTTGAATATGTTAGTAACAGTGACATTTACTTAAATTTTAACTAACAACTGTGTGCCAAAATTGTTTATATATGTGAAGCTATTCATGAGAAATCGTCCAGAAACCATTTTTTCTATTTTTAGTAACAGTGACCTTGACCCCATCAGGCCCAATTTCAATACCAAGTTTCGTCTTCACAGACACTACCTTTATAGCAATTTTTATCACAATATCTCATTCCGAACCAAAGAAATTCAGCATATACAGTTTTTTTCTATTTTTAGTAACAGTGACCTTGATCCCACAGGCCTTACTTTGAATCCCAAAAGTCATCTTCACAAAAACCATCAATTCACCAAATTTCATTCAAGAATCTCATTCCAAGCTATAGTTACTGAGTGGAAATGCAGTTTTGAAGTTTAAATAACAGTGACTTTGACCTTTAACCCACAGGCCCGAAAGTCAAACCTAACCTGTATCTTGTAATATAACATCTGTGTCCCCAAAAAATAATTAAATCTATGATGTATTTCAAGAGTAATCGTTCAGAAACAAGTTTTCTATTTTAAGTAACAGTGACCTTGACATTGACCCCACATGCCCCAAAGTCGAACTTGACCTGTATATTCTGATGTTACATCTTTTTACCAAAAAAGGATTTAATCTGTGAAATGTTTCATGAGTTATCATCCGGAAACCATTTTTCTATTTTAAGTAATACTGACCTTGACCTTGACCCCACCAACTCCAAAGTCGAACTTGACCTGTATCTTGTGCTGTTACACCTGTGTACCAAACATTTTTAAAATATTTGATGCCTTTCAGGAGTTATTGTCCGGAAAGCATTTTTCTATTTTTAGTAACAGTGACTTTGACACTGACCCCACCAGCCCCTTAATCGAACTTGACCTGTATCTTATGACGATATACCTGTGTACCAAAAGTTATTTAATTCTGTTAAGCCTTTCATGAGTTATCATCAGGAAACGAAGAATCCGACCGACCGACAGACCGACAGACCGACCGACAGACCGACCGACCGACCGACAAGCTCACTCCTATACACCCCCTCAAACTTCGTTTGTGGGGGCATAACAAGATCATGTTATCTATGTGAATAAGCTCCAACCCACTCATCAGCTCAACATACAAAAGCACACACACATATATATAAAACATATATACACAAGAAGCTACTAGCATTGTCAAGCAAAAATATAATATCCTTACATTCTATCATCTGTAAAGGCGGCTAGCAGTGGCAACAGATACTGGTGAAGTATTCTGGATGAGCGCTGTACCTACATAATACATTCAAACCGGTGATCAATGAAGCAATATTCACTAACAACCGATAAATCGACCATTATAAATCGGACACATGTGATAGAGTTTATTTATGATAAACTGCATGTAGTAGTGCTAAAACCTATATTCTTTATATACATGTACAAGAACAAGTGGCTGACATGTGTAACACTAATGACCCATATAATTGTTTTGTTTGCTGATATGTAAGCGGCCGGTTCTACACTTATCGTTGCAAAGCTTAGTGCCAGCTTGTAAACTTAATTATACTACAGAGTTTTTAGGAAGAATTTAAAGAGCTGTCTTTACAGAGAACAGATGCAGGTTAAAGTCAAGTTGCGGGTATTGCTCTAACCGTTCTTACAGCACCCGATTGCGAGTGTTACGCTTTCCTTTTTTTAAAGAGAGCAGTGGCAGGTTTTATACTCACCGTGTTCTAAGAACCAAGTGGTGGGGTTTACAGTCACCGTTTTTACACAGTGCTGAGTGACGGTTTTTACATTTACCGTTTTAAAAGAGCCTTTTTAGGTATAACTCTCATTATTTGTTCAATGCCCAGTGTAGGGTCTCTGCACTTATCGTTCTTAAAGTATCGTGTGCTACACTTACCGCTTTTAAAGAACCAAGAGGCAGGGTTTTCACTTACATGTACCTTTCTAACAGTGCTGGGTGACAGGTTTGAACACTTACCGTTCCTACAACTGTTATTGGCGGATTTTCAATCTTCTTTGTTGCGAGCACTATACCACATCTTTTGTTTGCATTGGTACCTGAATTATATTAATATTATTTTTAAGTCATAATGTTGAAAACAGTTGCTCAACGTTTTAAATGTGATCTAGATATCGTTCCATGTACTAATTTTTAAGAGAACAAACTGTTTCATCTAGAGCCTTAATACTAGGTTGTTTATGGATTTTTAATACCAATCATAATTTTATAAATTATAGATCAGTTTCTTTTTGGAACCAAAATTCCAACATTTTGATGCTCAGCGTCTTAAAGGTCTCTAAACTATTCGACATTATTACACCTAAAACATGGAGTATTTATGTTTTTTGCTGAAGTTTCTTTGTTTAGTCCGCATGAATCAATCAAGAGTTAAGTTAAAATAGATCCCAAGTTCTTTCAATAACTGATATATTTATTCACCCCAAATTCCATTAAAACAAAGTAAGCTTTATATTTCTATTAATGTATTGTTTTTAATTATTACTGCCCTTACCCTTAAAGACTTTTCCAAAGGTTCCTTGCCCAACTTCATTGCCACCAACACAGTATTGTTTTATCTCCTCCTTTTCTAGGTTGGAAAACTCTATTAGCTTTCCATTATACACCCTGACTTTTGCGCTGGTCGTTCTGTCCTCATACCGCCTCTCGGCGTCTGTAAAAAATCAAAAGAACTTATTACTAATTATAGATTGTGAAAATATCGTGAAAGTGAATAGTCAAGTCACACTATTTTTATTTAGACAGACGTTATTTTGTGGGAGATAAGGGCGGTATTTTTTCTTTCTTAATTGTTCTGGCATTTGTAAAAATGTAAAATTTTCAAATCTCTCTGACGGCAAAATGCAGTTCAATACAAATATGCTTTGCTTAGTGTATGTGTTTGGAGGTACCGGTAAATAGGATTGTTGGTATGTTTGTTCTAGCAACCTTTCTTTACCTTTCTATATTTTCCGAACGTATGTCGAAAAATAAAAGCACATTAATATCATTTATTTTTTTATTATTTATTAGTTTTATGTCAAATTTTTAATTTATCTATGATCACACCTGATACAATCGATAATTTCTGTGCAAAATGCAATGCTTTAATCACAAAGTGCAGTATTTTTCCGTTAGTCGCTCTAATTAAACAATCGAAGAAATATAAGAATATTCGTTACGTTTAACAAGATTAAATATAAACATTCTATAATACTGTAACAAGACAAAAACTGCGCCTTTACACTAACATTAGTGCATAAGATTTAAAAACAATTATCAATTGTCACAAAGTGGCAAAATCTTTGTTATATTTGTAATGAGACATAGGATGTAACCACTTAAATACAAGTGTATTACCAAACAAACTCTTATTCTAAAAATAGGCACAACTTTAAAACTTGACGGCAAATTAAATATAGCTATAATCACTTGATAGGTAGAGACACAGCTTCTGTGATTAACTGACAATAACTGATGACAAAGTAAACATATTGAAGACAAAGCATGTATTTTGTATATGTAGCACGACGTAGGCAAGTTTTGTGTAAAAACGTGCATCGCATGTATTTAGTACCCAGTTCTCAACATTAATGAGAATTTAGCACTTGGACTCGTATTTTGGGAGTATTTTGGAGGGATTGGGGCACATTTACCCCAAAAACGTATTCCAATATTTGGATCTGTCATATTTTATCATGTGCAGTTATAATGATGGTTCCGGATCATTGCTTGGTGGAACTCTTTCATTTCCAGTTCAACATTTTTGATTTTTTCTCATCACAGGGATAGAAATTACAATAATTATTATATCTTAGCATTCTAAAACGATGAAATGGATATTATCTAAAATGCACCTCACGCGCTCATGTGTCCAGTTATCAATTGCAAAGTTCACCCGTTTTCAATAAACTCGTCAAAAAGCTGAATCGGTGTTAATCTGGCACACATCTTGAATCTTGTAATGTAATAGGAAAATTATGATAAAAATTTACAAACATATTAGGTGTTAAACATTTACATTTTAAAATATTTATTTATGGCCTTGTTAAGACTAATATCCTTTTCTGGATAACATCAAAAATCTTGTAGGTATTTTAGCCACAGGTCATTTCATGTCTTCACCTGTATCTATTAATTACATTGGACTCGATCTTGTTATGATTAAGCAAGACGTTATATAACTGTTAATGTAGTTTATAGATGTTCTTGATGTCAATCTGTCATCTCGAACAGTAATAAGTCTGCATGAACAGTCTAGGGTATTGCATAAAAGCCAGAGATATTGTTCTGTATATAGGGAGAGAGAACGGCCGTATGGCCGGAATGAGCCACATAATGCCTTTTAGGAGGACGGTATGTTAGTCTCGTGGCTAAATTGCTAAACTTTAAATATGACAAACTTATGACACTTAGAAAGACACTTAGAATATTATACCTATAAGAAAGAATTGTTTATGATTTAGAAAGTCGGTTTAAACATTAAATAAACTGTTAAAAGCTTAAAGATATATAAAGTTATTTCGGAACTTAGAAGGTGTTTTGTGTTATTACACCCTAAGACCTTTGTAAGAATTAACCACTACGTTACAAGGTCTTCTTTGTGGCGCCCAGTGCCAGGATCTTACTTCTAGTGGTTTTCGCGGCATAACGAGGAGGAAAACTACTATACGACACAGCGCAGAAGAATCTACCTTACGTCACGCCAGTAAACCAGAATGACGCAGAATGTCACAGAAGTCAGAATGGAGGCTTACAGGTTAGTTCCATTTGCTAATAAAATCTTAATCCAATCATGATACACGGAACTGGTATTAAAATTCAAAAATGTAGGTTTTTCTTGTAAAGATAATACTGGGGAAGGGGGTTGTTTTTGGATTGTAGATTTTTATTTTTGGAGATCGAAAGTTTGTTTGTCAAGGTTCCGAATTCTTGTTTAGTAATTTTTGAAAATTTAACTGTTAGATCAGTAATTAATTTAGGCTCTATTTGTGCTTTACTTAATAAAAGATTTTCAAAAATTTAAGTGAAAACTTTACTTGTTAAAAACAATTTTTTTTGCTTAAAACAAAAAAAAACACGACAAGTTAACGTGCTAGATTAGTTCAAATGATAACAATCTAAACATTTTTTGCACACACATTTTTGTTGTAATTTTCAATATTTCTCAAAAATTTTAGGAAAATGTTTTTGTAACAGCAACGGTTGTAGGTCTAATTTTGGCATTAACTGCTTAGTTGTTTTTTAAAGGAGATAAGAAGACAACTTTTTGATGTCATTAAGTTATATAAATATTCCGAAACACTGGTTGTAAAGTTTAACTACCAGCTTAAAAATAGAAAAATGCAAAAAAAATATTTAAAAAAAAATAGAAAAATGTACTAGAAAAAAAAAGAAATTAAGAAGATTATTTTTGGTATTATCTATCAACTTAAAAAAAAAAGTATTAAACATATTGTGGTATGAGTGTTGTACATGAATGATAGGTTTTTTTCTCTGATACAAGGTATTATTACTAGATTATGTGATGTAACTGTCGCGTTGCAAGCGTTGAGACCGTTCAATCTTTGTTTATAAATTTTGTTTTGAGCGTATCGGATGTGTATATATGTATATATTTGAGAAGAAAACAGTAAAATGCTGTTGTTAACCGCGATTTTGACGCGATGTATTTTAGTTGATCCGAGAGTACCGGAAGTCGATGTTTATGACTATGTTTATGCCTATGGCTATGATCATGCCTTTGGCTATGTCTATGTTTCTTTGTTCGCGTTTCAGTAATGTAGTATACTGATGTAAACCGTGAAAATGCGCGATAGCATTAATTGACTTAAGTTTAACGTATGCAGCTTTGTTGCTGAATCGATCAGCGGTAAGCCTTTTGTTTAAAAATGTACGGGTGCGGCTTCCTACATTTCGGGCTTACACACATGAATGTGTACGTTACTTTTAGCATAGGATGCGAGTGTGCTAACGATGTCGACAATTTTTGAGAATAATTGTCACGTGACTTGTAATTTAGTTGTGCGGTCTCAACACGTTTCGCGATTATATATCACTGTCATCGATTTAAATCGTTGTGTGCTTGTATGCACGTATTTTGAAATAATGTTATTGAATTGCGATTAATCGATGTTGTTTATCTTAAAGGTGTGCGTCCATATGCACGTGTCATTTAAGGTATTTTTTTCTGTCTGATGAAGTATGCTTGTCAATATAAGTATGTACTCTTTCTTTTAAAATGATTTTTCATTATTTCATGTACCATGAATACGGAGTGTAGGGTTTTGGCTTTTTCTAAAATATTTGTTCTCATAACACATAAATAGTTTACATTGTAACATATTTTCATTTTACGGCACAAGTTCATTAGACAGATTTTTATAAGAACATAACATTTATTATGATGATTAAATGGGTATTTATTAAATGGGGTTAGTAATAAAAGTGAAATGTGTCATTGTGCGGAAGCGGGTTTAATTGGCTAGGAACAAATCACAGATCATGATGTTACAGCTGGGTCATTTGCTCTCACGTCAGTATGCTCCAGTGAACGAGTCAATCTTCTACCCGGTTGGGAAAACAGAGAATGGAATTACCTTTTGGACAGTTTAACATATAATGGACATTCCAGCGGATATTGTATTTAAAAGATTAGATCTTCCAGCTTGACATCTCTTAGTAGTTAAGGCCATCTCCCTAGACCACAATGTACTCGATGACCCCTTCTATATTCTATATAAATCAGCCATCTTGGATTTGGAGGAGTCAATTTTTGAAATCTATTTATATTTTTCGGATCTAGGTCATCCTGATATATAAATCGTCATCTTGGTTCGGGAGTGAATTTTCGCGTTCGTTCGGGTATGACGTTTTCGATTACAAACGATGTATCCCTACCGCAACCCTCGAGATGAGTCATAGGGGTAACAAGTTCGGACACGCTCGGCCCAACCTTTAAAGCGAGCTCGGCCCAACCCTTAAAGAGAACAATAAAGCCATGTCACCTTATATGTAATACACAGTAGTCTTGTAAGAGGAGTTCGCCAGAGTGCCTGCAGCCCTGCAGCTACACGCGTGACTGCGCACGAACAATGGGGAGGATATCATATGACCGAGCACGAACAATGGGGAGGGTATCATATGTCCGTGACGTCATCAGCACCACCCTAGTTTCCCTATGTTTCCCTATGAGTAATCTACCTGGAGCCCTGGAGCTAGACGTGTGACTGCGCACGGACAATGGGGAGGGTATCATATGTCTGCGCACGAGCAACAGGGGGTGGCATCGTATTACGGAAACCCTAGATTAATTATTTAGTCATCTGTTATGACATGGTATATATCAATGGTTTCGCGTTACATTCCACAATCACCACCTTTATTCAAAAGATCAGTCACTTAGATTCGAAATTTATTTTAATTCAAGCTCTATTATTTATATAATTTTATGAATGTCATAACGCACCCATACGATTATCATAACCGTATCTTTATTCGTGTTATGATAACCGTACGTATGCCCATTGAAAAGAACATCGAGGATACACCGGTGTCAGTAACCTCGTGTGCGTGAAGCGTGTTAGATCAAAGATAGATAACGAAAACAACCTTCACCATCTTTAAACCAATTAAATAGTTACTTGTATAAACTAGCGTGTTAATAATTATAAACATAGTATATTTGAGTACCTCAATTATTTTACAGTCTTGTGCTAACCGTGATTATATTAAATTAAGATTAAACAATACTATAACCGTATCGGATTTCGTTTTTATGATAACCCGTGAAACCGGGGGTCAGTTACCTCGTGTTTACAGGCGGCATTTAAACGTCTTAAATGGGCGGTTATGTGTATTGCCCTTTATTGAATAAAGTCATGGAGCGAAAAGTAATATTTACTGGCATTCAGTACTATTGTAATTCGGTGTTAATCAGACCCGACGTTGAGGCAGGTAGTTTAGTGATAGTTTAAAACAAAACGAGAGTTTTTATACATACTTTATTTACATATACATACACTAGTTACATTAACGTATACACACAACTATTGATACAGTTTTATATAAGACAACTAATCAAGTGTTACAATTCATGAAGGTTCATGTTGAACGCATTATTGAAAGTCACTAGCGTTAATCCAACTGTGAAACTTTTTAGGATAGTGTTTCCACTGTACAAAGTACTGTTTATTGTGTCCTTTGCCTCGGGTCTTTAACACTTTGTCCACTTTCCATGTCTGGTTAGGATCAATGGTTATTTTTTGCATTTCGCTTTGATAAAAAGTCCCCGTGATATCTTCGTCTTGTAAGTCCCTGAGTTTGTAGATCGGTAGTACTCCTCTGTGATATCGTTTATGTACTTTAAACACCTCGCCCGAGTAGGTCTCGTCGTACGCGCGAGTGAATGCGTTTCGCAGATGACTGATCCGTACATAATCGCCGATTTTGAATTGATAGGGTTTAAGTTTAACACCCTGCACTTTGCTTTTTGGGTTTTGAGCAAAATACGTCACGAGTCTAATTTCTTCAAGTTTTCAAACAAATGTCGCATCGATACATCCTCTTCGACGTTTTAAACAAGAATGAGGTCAAGTGAATGAATCATTCAACTTTATACTCGTCCTATAATTACGATCTTGCGAAGTTCACCTGCGTTCTCTTTTCTTTTTCCTCCGACAGAGGGCAGTTCCTGTCTTAATGTCTTACTCTTCCCGTCTTTATCACTTATTTTTGAATTCCTGAGTTTTTCACTGGTGGGTTGCATTTCTTTCTGTCCTATAATTGATACATCTTTAGGTTTAGCTTGACGTTCGAGCATACTTTTAGCTATAGCGGTTGTCTGCTCTGCCGGTAAAACCCTTTTAACATAAAATTCAGACTGAGGTCTCTGTTCGTTTTTATTCCTGCTTCTTTTCATCTTCTTCTTACGTATCCTCGTAATGTCTTTGTAATCCAAAAAGTCCTTATTTCTAACGCACGTCTTGACTCTTCGACACCCAAGCAGTCAATGATCGATATATTATACCACCTATCTCTTTTAGTTTAAGTCACTATTATATTTTAATATTTCGCATATAGGTCAAAACTGATCAAATAGTGTAAGGTGTGAATCATGCCAATGCGAGCAAACGCCACATATCCTCTTTCCTATCTTCGGATTGATTTAAGCATGCCCAGTGCCGGGAGCGCATTTGGGAGCGCCGGGAGCGCATTTGGGAGCGCCGGGAGCGCATTTGGGAGCGCCGGGAGCGCATTTAGGAGCGCAGGGAGCGCATTTAGGAGCGCAGGGAGCGCATTTAGGAGTGCCGGGAGCGCATTTGGGAGCGCCGGGAGCGCATTTGGGAGCGCCGGGAGCGCATTTAGGAGCGCAGGGAGCGCATTTAGGAACGCCGGGAGCGCATTTAGGAGCGCAGGGAGCGCCGGGAACGCTCCCGGCGCTCCCAAATGCGCTCCCGGCGCTCCCGGGAGCGCATCCCTGGGAGCGCTCCCGGGAGCGCATTTGGGCACTGGGCATGCTTAAATCAATCCGAAGATAGGAAAGAGGATATGTGGCGTTTGCTCGCATTGGCATGATTCACACCTTACACTATTTGATCAGTTTTGACCTATATGCGAAATATTAAAATATAATAGTGACTTAAACTAAAAGAGATAGGTGGTATAATATATCGATCATTGACTGCTTGGGTGTCGAAGAGTCAAGACGTGCGTTAGAAATAAGGACTTTTTGGATTACAAAGACATTACGAGGATACGTAAGAAGAAGATGAAAAGAAGCAGGAATAAAAACGAACAGAGACCTCAGTCTGAATTTTATGTTAAAAGGGTTTTACCGGCAGAGCAGACAACCGCTATAGCTAAAAGTATGCTCGAACGTCAAGCTAAACCTAAAGATGTATCAATTATAGGACAGAAAGAAATGCAACCCACCAGTGAAAAACTCAGGAATTCAAAAATAAGTGATAAAGACGGGAAGAGTAAGACATTAAGACAGGAACTGCCCTCTGTCGGAGGAAAAAGAAAAGAGAACGCAGGTGAACTTCGCAAGATCGTAATTATAGGACGAGTATAAAGTTGAATGATTCATTCACTTGACCTCATTCTTGTTTAAAACGTCGAAGAGGATGTATCGATGCGACATTTGTTTGAAAACTTGAAGAAATTAGACTCGTGACGTATTTTGCTCAAAACCCAAAAAGCAAAGTGCAGGGTGTTAAACTTAAACCCTATCAATTCAAAATCGGCGATTATGTACGGATCAGTCATCTGCGAAACGCATTCACTCGCGCGTACGACGAGACCTACTCGGGCGAGGTGTTTAAAGTACATAAACGATATCACAGAGGAGTACTACCGATCTACAAACTCAGGGACTTACAAGACGAAGATATCACGGGGACTTTTTATCAAAGCGAAATGCAAAAAATAACCATTGATCCTAACCAGACATGGAAAGTGGACAAAGTGTTAAAGACCCGAGGCAAAGGACACAATAAACAGTACTTTGTACAGTGGAAACACTATCCTAAAAAGTTTCACAGTTGGATTAACGCTAGTGACTTTCAATAATGCGTTCAACATGAACCTTCATGAATTGTAACACTTGATTAGTTGTCTTATATAAAACTGTATCAATAGTTGTGTGTATACGTTAATGTAACTAGTGTATGTATATGTAAATAAAGTATGTATAAAAACTCTCGTTTTGTTTTAAACTATCACTAAACTACCTGCCTCAACGTCGGGTCTGATTAACACCGAATTACAATAGTACTGAATGCCAGTAAATATTACTTTTCGCTCCATGACTTTATTCAATAAAGGGCAATACACATAACCGCCCATTTAAGACGTTTAAATGCCGCCTGTAAACACGAGGTAACTGACCCCCGGTTTCACTGGTTATCATAAAAACGAAATCCGATACGGTTATAGTATTGTTTAATCTTAATTTAATATAATCACGGTTAGCACAAGACTGTAAAATAATTGAGGTACTCAAATATACTATGTTTATAATTATTAACACGCTAGTTTATACAAGTAACTATTTAATTGGTTTAAAGATGGTGAAGGTTGTTTTCGTTATCTATCTTTGATCTAACACGCTTCACGCACACGAGGTTACTGACACCGGTGTATCCTCGATGTTCTTTTCAATGGGCATACGTACGGTTATCATAACACGAATAAAGATACGGTTATGATAATCGTATGGGTGCGTTATGACATTCATAAAATTATATAAATAATAGAGCTTGAATTAAAATAAATTTCGAATCTAAGTGACTGATCTTTTGAATAAAGGTGGTGATTGTGGAATGTAACGCGAAACCATTGATATATACCATGTCATAACAGATGACTAAATAATTAATCTAGGGTTTCCGTAATACGATGCCACCCCCTGTTGCTCGTGCGCAGACATATGATACCCTCCCCATTGTCCGTGCGCAGTCACACGTCTAGCTCCAGGGCTCCAGGTAGATAACTCATAGGGAAACATAGGGAAACTAGGGTGGTGCTGATGACGTCACGGACATATGATACCATCCCCATTGTTCGTGCTCGGTCATATGATATCCTCCCCATTGTTCGTGCGCAGTCACGCGTGTAGCTGCAGGGCTGCAGGCACTCTGGCGAACTCCTCTTACAAGACTACTGTGTATTACATATAAGGTGACATGGCTTTATTGTTCTCTTTAAGGGTTGGGCCGAGCTCGCTTTAAAGGTTGGGCCGAGCGTGTCCGAACTTGTTACCTCTATGACTCATCTCGAGGGTTGCGGTAGGGATACATCGTTTGTAATCGAAAACGTCATACCCGAACGAACGCGAAAATTCACTCCCGACCAAGATGACGATTTATATATCAGGATGACCTAGATCCGAAAAATATAAATAGATTTCAAAAATTGACTCCTCCAAATCCAAGATGGCTGATTTATATAGAATATAGAAGGGGTCATCGAGTACATTGTGGTCTAGGGAGATGGCCTTAACTACTTCTCTTTATAGTGTGGATATTTCCAACTGGCATTTTCTTGAGGTTATACGACAACATCTCAAGAAGTGTAACAGTACAAGTGACCAGAAATTCATCCTTACAACTATTCACAACGAACAGACAACGACGAGATGTTTTCACTCAAGCAAGGATTCAAGACCTGTCCCTGGTGAGACGCTGATGGAATAAGAAACAACTTCGATTCCGTGACGCTTCCTATGATTGGCATTACGAAACAATTGTGCGGAAGAATCCTGAGATGAACTTGGCATGCAGTGCGATGAGGATGCAGTACTATCATAAGTCGTATCGTTCCATAATTATTGATATTATCATACGTAGTAATTATGAGTTTCATCACTGTTTATTATTGTTGAAATTATGCATAGAATGGTCGAACAACTAACAATAACTTTTCATGCCAAACGCCATAAGTCGAATCCATTGAGTATTTTCATCTTTAAAACGCACAGAATGTTTCTATGAATAATTATGCAGACAATTACAATGTTTTGAACATGTTAACCACTCAGTTCAGTTTGCTTTAGGTGAAATATGAAAGAAATCGGAAAAAAATGAGTTTTTTTTCCTAAAAATATGTACAACTTTAATTACAGATTAACTAAATTGTAAGTGTATGAAAACAATATTTTGTTATATACAGATGCTCTACCTTTTCTTTCTATTTGCAGAACTTATATGCGTTTTTGAATGTTACTCATGCAAGAAAAGGAAACCCAAATGATGCACGGATGAGATCACGGAAAAGAAATCAACATGCAGTACAAATGTTTGCAGAAGTGTTGTGATATTATGAAGATGTGATTTTCATATTCCACCGTGATATTAGTGACTTTCCGTGTTGTAAATTTTATGAAAATGTACTTATTCTTGTATGTCCTTGAAACCGAATATCACCTAAGGCATACATATATACTAGTATTTAATATTAGGGTTTCCTGTACACGCACATAATTTTTATTATATAATATATATGAATGTTTCTTGCAGGCAGTAGTATCTATATCGTAACGAAAAATTAACATTACATTGAAAGGGAAATATATTATTTCGGTCTGAAACAAAACCACTCAAAAATGTTATTTAATATCACATACTTTATTTTCAAACTGAGTTTTTTTTTCTGACTAGTTAATACTGATACAAAACTGATACTGCTGGCTGAAATCTGTTATACGACTGTCTAGTTTTTTTGTGTTTTTTTGTAAAGAAAGGAAGGGATTTGTAATGTAATAGGAAAATTATGATAATAATTTACAAACATATTAGGTGTTAAACATTTACATTTTAAAATATTTATTTATGGCCTTGTTAAGACTAATATCCTTTTCTGGATAACATCAAAAATCTTGTAAGTGTGAGGTTGGTGCACCCTAGAACCTGGTTTAAACCCCCAGTGGCAATTTGTTTTGCCACTGACCGTTCCAAGGCGGTAGCCCCTCCGGTTCTCACTTCCGTTATTTGTTTGTGGCGTCCATTTTGAAACTGATTTTTGTAATACCATGCTCTCTTTTCCTCTCTACTTTTTGGCTGTGTGGGGAGGCTGTGTATGCTGGATGTGGCCATTCCTGATATGCATATTTCATTTTTTTTGTAGGTATTTCAGCCACAGGTTATTTCATGTCTTCACCTGTATCTATTAATTACATTGGACTCGATCTTGTTATGATTAAGCAAGACGTTATATAACTGTTAATGTAGTTTATAGATGTTCTTGATGTCAATCTGTCATCTCGAACAGTAATAAGTCTGCATGAACAGTCTAGGGTATTGCATAAAAGCCAGAGATATTGTTCTGTATATAGGGAGAGAGAACGGCCGTATGGCCGGAATGAGCCACATAATGCCTTTTAGGAGGACGGTATGTAAGTCTCGTGGCTAAATTGCTAAACTTTAAATAAGACAAACTTATGACACTTAGAAAGACACTTAGAATATTTATACCTATAAGAAAGAACTGTTTATGTTTTAGAAAGTCGGTTTAAACATTAAATAAACTGTTAAAAGCTTAAAGATATATAACGTTATTTCGGAACTTAAAAGGTGTTTTGTGTTATTACACCCTAAGACCGTTGTAAGAATTAATTACTACGTTACAATCGGAACAATCCCACTTACTGTTAGTTAACCGAATGGCAGACAAACGGAAGTGACTAACCAATTATACTTTATACCGGACACAAGAAACTGAAATGTATTGAGGGATTCGACTTTTTGTCGGAATTGAAGCGAAACTTAACCTACCGGAAATAACCGCTGGCATTGTTTTTAATTATCCATTCTGGCAAGAACACGAAATATCTCGTTCTGACAAGGTCCGTACTTTTCTCTTTCTCGACCTATATCAGTATCTCTGTCCTTTTCTGCAACGGGTTAGGTTCTTCGGCGCCTCGAAGTCCAGCTAAGGTTATGTCATTCGTGATGTGTCATCTTTACTGGAAAAATGATTACATCCGCTTGAATATGTAATCAACTCTAAACAGTCAAGTTGTATAAGTGGATTGGGATCCCATAACGTGTATCTGAGTTTGGACAAGCTGTTAATATTTCTAGGTTTAAAAACTGTATAATATTCTGGAGTTTGTAACGTTGCTTGAATATCTTTACTTTTCTGACATTGACTTATGAAGTCACTTTTCGGAAATCACACTTTGTAGATTACTGCAACTTTTGATACTAACAACTATTATTCAAAACATAAAGAATGAGAAAACAATACTTTTAGTAAGCATAAAAAAGGTTAGACCCCATACAATTTAGAAATCAATGGTGATATTCTTCAATGTGAAATTTGAGGTATAAACCATCGGTCATGGTGGTATGGCATGTGTGTTTATATGCAGATTTCTATTAAAACTGCATCCAAAGATCATGCCTGATATATTGCCTCATGTAAAATTAATCAAGGAGACACCTAATCCATCTTTATAGAACCTTTAGGGAAAATCGATAGTGTACGCTATTCTAAACTATTCTTTGCGTGAAATCGACTGAAGAAATCGTTTTTCCATTAGTTCGTTGTTCTTATTGATAGAGGTAGTTAAATAAAAGTTGCATTTAAATTTAGATCGACTTCGAAGAATATTGCTATCGTATTTTTCGTTGAAACAACTTAAGGCAAACCATGCCCTTACGAGAATGAATCGGTTAACTGGTTTTTAACACTCTCCCATTGTGAGATGATATGATATCGGTTACAATCTAGAACATAGATATTTATATTTTTATTTCAATAGTTGTTAAGCATCTAAACTTTGTAAATGATACAATACATGTTGTGTTTCAGCGTATTAACACAATTAGAATTGAACATAATTTGAAGTAGATCAACTTTTCAATGTTTAATAGGCCTCGTAGCATATGCATTTAATCCTTAACAGCAGCATACACTCTAATACGAACATACTTATTTATTTGTTTAGGTCATAATTTAATATGCGTTATCCGGATGCCTGCTTCGCCAATCTTATGTAAATTCATTCAAAGATGTGCAGAAACATCGTTTTATAACTAAACTATCTTCAAGGTTATACATGTAAACGATTGATAGGTATAATACTCAAACTAACAAATGAACGTCTCATTCATATCAGTAACATCTGTGAATAGGCCTAAACAATCGATGAAGTTATTAAATAACTAGTCTTTTTTTTCACGTTCTTATTTCTCAAAAATAACATGACTTTAAATAGATTCACATGACATACGTTCTGTTAAATTCAAGTAGTCTATGATCTAAATATAAACGTGTTGTCACTCTCTATTCTAAAACAACTCAATGTATTTTACTGTTTGTTTGTTTAAATTAAACGTTTAATTTACTGTTTACTTACATTTATTCAAATCCATAATGAATAAACAACTAAGCATAAACTTCCTGTTTTATCTTGATATTAGGTCAGCTACATGTATCGTACCAACTCGGCGATCTCCGGAAGACCTTCGAATATGTAGAATTTCAAACTAACGCGTATTCGAGTTTCGTGCAGGTCAGAGACTACGTTCTCCTGTTCAATAGGTAACGCCAATTGGTTTATTTATTTCAATAATAGTTTGGAAGAGAATTATATTTCTGCAAAATGCAATCAAGTTTTGATTATGAGACAGCAGTGAACATTTTGACATGTCCTGGACGTCGGGTCACGGTATTTTTTCAACTAGGGGCCTAAAATTCGCTCTAAAATGCAAATGACGCTATTCAAAAGGGAATGAATTAAGCGTTGCTTCACGTAAGCAACTTCCAATGGAAAAGTGGAAATGAAATTGACGTCTTCTGTGCAAAGCGAGTGACAAAAGAGATCGGGCACATGGCATACGTGATTATAAGAACTTAACATGTGCAATATTTACCTTGAGTATAAGGATGCCCGAATACCTGTACTTCACACAGGGTGAGGGCATACGTCGCATTCACTCGACCTATTTTCACCCAGCGACCAACGACGTATCCTCCAAATGTGAACGAGCATGATACATTCACGATTCCAGAATTATAGCCGTATACTACGTAAGCATCACGTGACATCCCGATGTACAGTTGTACATTTACCAACCTCTCAGCTGAAGAGGAAAGAAATATCTGAATTTTTGTCGATTCATTTTTCGGCTGAAGCATATGCAAATAATATGTGAATTTAAAAAAGTCGGGTAGAATCTAGTTTAGCGGATCCCGGATGTTCGAAACACAAAGCCCAGTGGCGTTTGAGCGAGGAGCGGGGGTTTGAGTGGGGGGGAGCGGGGGGGGGGGGGGTAGCCCTCATTTAAACTCACTACTAATTAAATTTGTTTGGCACACAACTAAGTCGAGCTTATACCAGAATTGCTCTTTACTTAAATGTTAGTGTCCGCTAACGAGATGTCAATAGCTGAGTGTCCGCTAACAAGATGTCAATAGCTGAGTGTCCGCTAACAAGATGTCAATAGCTGAACAGAACAAAGATAAGCCTACAGATATGTTCAAGTGCTACTAAAATCAAAAATAAATTTCACAAATGTTTTAAATTACTGCGCGTCTTTTTCCAATTACTAATAATCAGTTGGTAGCCAAAGGTGGTAGTTACAATAAAAATGCCTAAAACTATGTCCAAAGAACTTGTGTTCCGTAGCGTGCGCCGAATATTCGAGAACTTATGTTTTGACGGGTAAAACCTGTCAAAGTTCCTCTTACAAAATTTTATTATCAATATAAAAATTAAAGCCACTTGTCTTTCCCGTGCAATCTGGGAGGCTCTAAGAAACCGGATCAATATCAATATCGAAAGTAATCCGGCGAAAATAAACACGCTTACTTTCGAATTGTTGTTCGGAGAATCTCATCGTCCGATAATTGGGGAATATAATGTATATTATAAAGAATGCAAAAGAACATACAACAACAGTGAACCCTGTTGTAGACTGTCACGCTGGAGATGTTGTGAAAAGCGCCCAGATCCACTTCCCACGTGACATTGCTGGTCTTCGTATGAGTGCAAGATCCATAACCAAAGTTCCCTGCCGTGTTTCCATCCACTGCCAGACTTACATTAAAACCAAGCGTATCGGTTTGATACGCTTTCTTCCTGACCGCTACATTTCTGTCGACTGACGCTAAATACAGGTAAAAAGAGGTAGGGACATAAATATTATTAAAAACAACCCTTAAATAATGAAAATCAAATGGTTTAATGATTTCACCCACACGAATCGCCAACCAATTTTATGTTATGCCACTTCGTTTATTTGTTTTTAACAACATGTCATAATCAGACCAGAACCAATCTTTGACAACAATTATTTGATAACACAGCTAACCATAATCAACCAAGAACTAATTATTTGATAACAAACCTGGCCATTATAAGCCCAGAACCAATTATTTTATAACAAAGTATCTATAATCAGACCAGAACTAATTATTTGAAAACAAAACTAGCCCAGATCCAAAAAAAAAAATTGAAAACAAATTATAAGCCTAGTCCAATTACATGTTAATAAAAAAGTGATAATCTGCCCAGAAACAATTATTTAAATCATGCATATCGCAGAGAACGCCAATTAAAAATGAGTCAACTCATTGAAAGTCCTGAAAGATTTACAGCTGGCAAATTATCTAGATTTCTCTATAATTCATTCATCTTAATGTTAATTTATGCATTCTGTGGCTTTTCAATGCAATAAGCTTCTAATGTTTTATCCGTCTGTGTGCTTTTGCATTCAAAATCATTTAGCTGATTTGTGGAATGGAGTTATTTCAACAAGACAACTAGTACTTGTTTTGTGATATGAGAACCGGTTGGGGCAAGTGTGAAGTGGGTGCATCCTAGAACTTGGTTTAAACCCCAAGTGGCAATTTGTTTTGCCACTGACCGTTCCAAGGCGGAAATCCCAAGGGTTCTCTTTTTCGTTAATTGCTTGTGGCGTCTAATTTGAATTTGATATACTCATAACAAACATGTTCTCTTTTCCTCTCTCCTTTTACGCTGCGCTGAGAGGCTATGTTCTGTGAGTGCAACCACAGAGATAAGCATAATGATCAACTCTAGATAAGTTAATCACCAGATGAATCGCCTGCAGAGCGCTGTAGAATGTCATGTTGGTAACCTTTCCTTTTTCGGCGTTAGCTGTCTAAGCTCACTTTTGACCTAGTTTTTTGACGAATGAAATGTTGTTAATAATACTCGTATTCTATTATTATGTAGCGGGAAAATGAAATAAACTATTTCGATTGGTAGCTATTTACACCAGAGAGGCATCTAGCAGGGTTCAGAGGTATCTAGTGGGATTTGTATTATTATGCAGCGGGAAAATAAAATAGATTATTTCGATATGTTGTTAGTGGGTGTTGTTTACAATTACCGTAACGATCTTTATATTTTGTGTAAGTATTTCTACCTGGCACTTACATGTTCGAGCATTTTTCGTTTTTTAAAAGCGATAATTGTATTGGGGAAAAACATGTTACGATTTAAATAACCAGTTAAGTCAATATTGATGGCTTGAATACAATTTCATATGGGATATTCTTGGATGTCAGGTAAAAACTTGCGTCTAATACAGTGTAAAAGGAAAGAGGTGCAGATATTTCTAGTTCTTACGGTTTCCTTACTAGTTCCTTTGATACTGATTGTTAATTTCAAGGACGAAATACAAGCATTGTAGTGTAGTGGATAGCTCTCTCGCCTCGCAAGCTGAGGCCCCGGGTTCAATCCTCATGAGGGACACTTTTTTAAAGTTAATTTACGTAAAAGATGGTAGAGTTCGCTCTTGTAACAAGCTGTTATTATTTATATTAAATTTCAAGGACATTTATTCATCTTGTGTTCTAACTGTACAAGAGGTATTTTATTGAAACTAAATAAATGTAGATCAAGACTTAATGTAAGACCTTGCTTCTTTATTTGACTTATTATCACCGTATGAAATTGTTGCAACAGCTTCAACATTTTTTTGAAAGACACTTTCAATGAATTTATTAGTTGTCATGATTTATTCGCTTAATCTCTAGGTCATACTAAGAAGGCAGGGAGGGTTCGTCAACAGCTATAACAAGTAAATTGAAATAACTAAACTGCTTCGCCTCTCTATTTTTCTTTCTTTCTTATATACATGTATATATAAATCTTTTCCATCAACGCCGTTTATCTTTTTTAAAGATAGTTCTTGTTACTTTTACAGATGGTTTTTACGAATAACCTGGGGTAATTAACACTGCCTTTTATCTTCTTAAGTTTATAAATTAAATCTCCATAAAAACTGGCTGTGAAATATCTTGTTGCAATAGTGATTTTAAACTGCGCCTGTATTTTTGGAGGCAAAAAATATCTGATACATTTAAGAAAAATGCCAGAAACATTTTTAAATTTCAGAAACTTGGAACGCATGGAAATCTTTTAAATTATATGTGATATGGACCACTAAAACGAATCCTTTGTGCATCCAATTACAGTCAACTGAAACTACGTGGAGTCATTTTATTATAATAAGTACTCCACTTTTCTATTCAAAATGGCGCTGGATCTTATCCACGGAAGCGAACATTTTCATGCGCACATACCATTCAAAACCTGTTTAAAGATTCCTTGCATATGACTTCTTCTTATATCGATTTGTATACATGTACTATCATTTGACAAAGTGTTTATCCTTTTTAATAAGGGTGACTCAAGTATCACCATCTGCCTTTCTGGGTCAAAATGAAAGTCGGCGGCGCCCTCACCGGATGTTTGCGGAAAAGTTTTCTAGCTTCACCAGCGGTGACGGTTGTGCGTGATTTCCCATCCCCCCCCACCCCCCGTTTCTTTTTCACTGACTTCGCTGGTCTTCATTCATAACTCGATCACGTGAGCATTTGTTATTAAAATAAATCGGTCGGGTACACTTTTTTACCAAGTGCGATGCTAATAAACAAATAATTGAGACCGATGAGTCAAATCAACTTTTTGATTAGCTTTTTTATTATAGTACCGAATTACCGAATATTGTTGTTTCTTTCTTCCAACACTCGTAATGCATTGTTTTGTTGTTGTTGTTGTTTTCCTTTTCGTCTATTATACTGTTTTGTCTTGTGATTTATGTTAGTTGTTTTGTATTTTCAATTTTGGTCGTAAACCCACGCATGATGTTTAATGTTTGCATTTATTTATATTCATATGTACTGTGTCAATAAGATACGTTTGGGGAAATCTTTTCTTAAAAGAACCTAGAAGCTCGATTTGTTTCTTTTATCCCTGTCATCGTGTTCTTGCTGATTTTACTCCAGGAGCTCTGGTTCCGGTAAAATCATTGAGTACCCGCCGCTTGACTTTGCAATGCTATTACCTTTATATGTTTTATATGTTTGTGTGCTTTTGCATGCAACATTGTTTAGCCAATAGGTGGGTTGGAGTTATTTCATCAAGACAACTTGTACTTGTTTTGTGATACGAGAACCTGTTCGGGCAAGTGTGATGTTGGTGCACCCTAGAACCTGGTTAAACCCCCAGTGGCAAATTGTTTTGCCACTGACCGTTCAAAGGCGGTAACCCCTCGGGTTCTCACTTTCGTTAATTGTTTGTGGCGTCCATATTGAAATGGATTCTCATAATGGCATGCTCTCTTTTCCTCTTTACTGTTTGGCTGTGTCCGCTGGATGTGGCCATCCCTGATATACATATTTCACCTTTTTTCAGTAATGTGTTCTGTTCTGTGCAAGGGTAGCAAAACTTTTCTTAGATTACACATACATACAAAAGATACATGCCTAAACATTTAGAAATTATCTTTGTGGATTCCTTATTTATTGTAAATTCCTTCTTTAATAGTTGAATATGTTACATTGGAAAAAACTCTTACCATTTTTAGGGGTCGCAAACATTGCAAATGGCGAAAACTGGATAAGGTTCTTGGTAATTAGAACATGAACTAGACTAAAATTTGCTTTCAAACAATAGTTAGATAAATATATTTCTTCACTAAATTCTGGGTAGTAATGAGTTTTTCCCCCAACTTCATTTTGATAATTTGAGCAAGTTTTCGCCATTTGCAATGATAGTTACCTTAATACCCACAACTTGTGTAATTGACTTGTATAATTTTACATAACTGTCTGATGATACATCGACAAAGTAAAGTTTGTTGTTGTTGTTGTTTTTGTTATCATTTGGAACAGAATTTAAAAACTAAAAAAATATTTACCATTTAACAGGAGCTTTTGAATATTGCATTGCATCCGCATCGGTTTTTGAGGTCTGCTTTAGGAGCGAAAAGGTTCTAAGTAACAATAAGTAAAGAATGTGCAATGATAGTTACCTTAATACCCACAACTGGTGTAATTGACTTGTATAATTTTACATAACTGTCTGATGATACATCGACAAAGTAAAGTTTGTTGTTGTTGTTGGTTTTTTGTTATCATTTGAAACAGAATTTAAAAACTGAAAAAATATTTACCATTTAACAGGATCTTTTGAATATTGCATTGCATCCGCAACGGTTTTTGAGGTCTGCTTTTGGAGCGAAAAGGGTCTAAGTAACAATAAGTAAAGAAGCAGATAGAAGCTTTTGACTAGTTTTAGCTAGTTTTAAACAGTTGAAACTGACAAGTCAGAAAGCCGGATAAGTCTGGGTCTTGGCCTGCCCCCTCCAAAAAAGAACAAACAGGAAGTATATCATAGGAGTGATTCAACAGTATCTAAATCTATACTGGCTAGGATATTGAGACCACCCATCTTTAATCTGGCCGGAATAGTAAAACAAAAGCAATTTTAGATGTACTCTTAACACATAAGCATCGTGCTCAACGATCTTTAAAGGACGTAACTGATAACAGCAAAGGTTATATCACAGGAACCTGAATTTATTTCAATAATCACCCCGAGCCCCCATATATATTACGTTTGACCCTATATACATATATAATAAACACAAGGAATGCAACGGATTCGTACCCCACCCACTAACCCGTTATAAGAACTTTCCAGCTACAGCCTTGACACGGAGTTTTCGCTGGTCAAACATTTGAACGAAATGAAAATCTATTATTAGCAATCATAGCACCTTAATAATAGTCATTCTGGAAAGAAATTCAGGTTCCTGTGGTTATATATTGTAAGCCTACAAGGTTAAAGGCATGACAGCTACATGTAGATGTTCAGTTATACGTAAAGTTGCACATGAAATGCGCTGATATATATGCAGTAAAAATTGAATAGGTTGTACCTTTCGCTTTAAGTATAACGCGTAGAAATCAATATGATGATTTCTTAGTATTTAAACTGAATATCGATATTGCTATACAGTACACTCGTTAACAATCTATCATTTGAATACTTTATATATGGAGCAGGACAGCGAGGAAATGGCGTCTGGAAATCTTTCCAAACGTATAAAGCTTGTCAGTGATGAATCTATTAATGAGTTCGGAAACCCGTCACAGACAGACTTGGTGTTAGAAGTTGAAGACAAGAAAATTAATGTGTCAAAACTTGTTCTTTCTTTGGCATCTCCGGTTTTCGACAAAATGTTCCAATCAGATTTGAAGGAAGGCACTTGTAATACATTACCAATGCCGGGAAAGGATGTGGAAAGTATGTTGGAATTTCTAAGGTGTATATATCCGAATATATTGTCACCTGTCACTCATGAAAATGCATTAATGATACTTCCTTTAGTAGAGGAATATCAAGTTCTTCACCTGAAACCGAGATGTGAACAAGCATTAATTGGCAGCATAGATGACAAAACTAGCGCCGCGGAACTGTTAAGGCTTCTAAAAAAAGCGTACATCTACGATTTAACCAATCTTCGTCAGAATTGCGTGGAGCTTGCTTCGAAGAAAACACGAGTTGAAATAGATGATGCAAGAAAACAGGAACAGCCACAAGCTGAAGACCTTGTCAAGATTCTCGACCAGGTCAGTGCAAGATTAGAATCAAAAATATACCAGTTAGAGGCATCAGTGGAAGTCTCTCCAGTGAAAATCTCTCCAGTGGAAATGTTAGATACTCCTGTAGTCGCTCTGGAGCACGTGACACAGTGTCTGGGAACGCAAGTCAAACTATCCGATCTTCTCACGCTAGGGACAGGTTTGCAATGGACAGGAAAAGTAGTTGTTTGCAGTATGAGAAAAGGACAGGTAATGTTTTCATATGCGGAATCGACAACACAGATTGTTGTCGGAAATACACATATGCTTGTCAAAATATCCTCTAACAAACTACAGGCAGAATTGACAGCATCAACCACCAGCAACACGAATGGGATCTGTTTTATTAACGTTGTTTATGCCATACCGTATGTTAATAAAACAAATGGGAGAAAAAGTTATTACAATGTTCAAGCTATGGAGAAATACGATCTTAGCAAACAAAATATGACATTTACCACATCTTTGACAAATATTGCAGATTTGAAAGGCATAAACGAGTTTGTTGTTGCATTTATTTTCGTTTCAGAACCGATAAAGACCAATACATAAAAACTAATTGTAACATGACCGCTGAGGTTCGGCTTAGACAACCTAACAGAGCCAACGCGAAAGTATTCCTTTCCAAATCGGTTTTAAAAATAAATCATAGTATACTTAAAACCGTGATATTTGGGTTACAACACGAGGAATGTGACGTTGGATTTTCATATACATTGTAAGTCTGTATTTTAGAAGACACGCGGTATTTTTATTACATTTGAAGAGAAACAACAAAGGCATGGTTTAAATGAGCAAGCTAAAAGACAAAAATTGTTAATGAACTGTCAATAGTGCGGGTTGTGAGATTTTCAATATCCATAATACACACTGCAATTGGCCCGTTTTAGTCTACCTAATGTCAGTTGTTAGATAAACTATTCTGAGAAAATTATTACCTTTCAAATTTTTTTATCTATGGTTTGTGAATCTTTTTTCTTTGATAATAAATGAAATGTTGACTATCCACATTTTTCTTTCAACTGTTACGATGGAAATCTTCCAGATGATAAGCCACGATTCTCATTCCACAGTGCCTGTTCTGAAGATTAATAAACTGGGATAAGAAACCAGTCTCAAAACTTAAGCATCTGATTGGCTGAAATGGTAACCATAGCATAATTTTTATTGTTCATAACATTTGTGTACATGTATACAAACTAACTTTTGTTTCCTTACCCTGAAATATTGACATTAACCTTATATTCTAAATGACGTCTCTAACTTGAATCAATTACGTCAGATACTTGAAGATGTGACGTCACTAGTTTAGCACGCGAACGTTATCTTTTTCCTAGGGAAAAGATAAGATTTTCTTTCCCCGGTAAATCACGCGGAAATACTTATCCGGCATGCAAGAAAATACTTTCGTGGCATTTTCTGGATAATTAATCATTGAACAAGTTAACGTGAAAAGTTTAACAGTGAGATAATATCTTTACACGAATGATCAGCTAACAGGAGATAGCTCCAAGGACTAACACCAGGTAACCTACGGTGTTCCGTTGGGGCAACCGTTGTTTGGCTATTTCGACCTCTTGGCAAGACACCGAAATCGCGAAAGACGATGCGAGATCGCGAAACATGGAGGCAAGTTCGCCAAAACAACGATCGCGTTTTATCACGCCTTCTCTTCTTACTTTCACGACCTCATTGTAGTTCAGCGAGACCACGAAAACACAAAACACGATGCGAAAACACACAAAAAAAACACAATAAGAAAACGCAAAAAGGACGGTAAGAAAATGCGAAAATACGATGCGAGGATGCGATATTAAAATCGCAAACTCGCATCGTTGCTTCGCGATCTCGCATCGTTGTTTCGCGATCTCGAATGGTGTTCTTTCGTTTTCGTGGTTAAAATTTCCGTTCCATATCGTAGGTAAAACATATTGGCACAAAAACCACAAAACAATAGCCACTGCATTGCACTGAGCCGACCAAACGCTATGGTGGTGTGTTACGGATGGTTGGCTAGCCAGAAGACCTGTTTATTCGAGCTTTGCTATATAGGGGAGCTGCATGTATAACAAATGTGTATTCAATGGTCCGAGAAAGCAAACTAAAACAGTAAAATTCACCGACAACATGTCGTAAAGTGTACTGTTTAGTTCAAATTTTCGGGTAAATTCGCCACTGTTCAATAATTTATAGGCATAACATAGCAGTTCAGTTTAAATAACCGCATCTAAGATCTGCCATATTAAGTGTTTCACTCTGAACTGTAAATATGCAGTTTTAAAACTTAACGGAATTTCTATTGCCACCCAGTTACAAAATTTGAAGACATTGATCTGCTCACAAACAATAGCTTAACACACATAAACAAATATGTTAAAAGCAAACTTTTTAGTTAAAAAGGGACAGAGCTCATGCGAAATATTGTGTGCTGACACTGTGACAATTTATGAGCAGTAATGGAAGCCCGATCAACCGATTTCCATCCAAAGTACTTCTATTTTTTGTTAAGATGATGTGTGTTGTAACATGTATATTATTCGAGGTTTAATGTAATATAAATGTATTTCACATACGTTTTAATGTTTGACATTTACATAATCCTTATGCAGGTAAATAATTTATTCAAATCGCTCCATGATTTCTGATGAATAGACATATTTAATTCTCGTTTTACTGAATACACCGGGCGACGAGCCAGGAAAGATGTTTGCTGTTCAACACAAATTTCAATTCACTGATAGTATCTTCATTGATCGTCATTTATAGTTCATTTGAAAGGAAGTTTTTGAAGTGTTCAAACAAGCTTCAGAAGACATCTAATTTTTAACCAATTTAGCAAAGAATGAATGTTTGTTAAGGATAGAAAACTCTGCGAATATGCGAGCATTGTAGGCTATTGTTCATTGAATTTTAAATTACAACGCCAGTAAATTGAGAGGATATATTTGAATACAGGAATGAAATATCACCATTTGAAAATCAATTCTACGTCGGTCTAATCATTTTAAGAAATAATATTAATAATTAATCTATATGGATTTATGATTAAAACTTATTATGTATAAAACTCTGCAACAGTTGAAAATCATTAGACTTTTGCTTTTGGTCACATAATCGAAACAATTTTATATGAAGATCTGAGTCAGTAATCTCACGTTATCAAATGTAGAAAAACAAAAATGTGTGTCATGCATAACATAGTGTATGATATCATGGGGAGGCTGTGCTTTCTGAGTGTGGCAATTTCTGATATGTATATTTCATTTTTTATATGAAGATCTGATGTCAGTTATCCAGGTGAGCTGACCTTCTGACCAAAAGTCCACAAAACAGCAAACATGTGTGTCTTATATGACGTACTGAAGTGAAATGAATGACGTAGTGTAGTGTCATGTATGACATAGTGTAGTGTCATGTATGACATAGTGTAGTGTAATGTATGACATAGTGTAGTGCCATGTGTGACATAGTGTAGTGCCATGTGTGACATAATGTAGTGTCATGTGTGACATAGTGTAGTGCCGTGTATGACAAAGTGTAGTGCCATGTATGACATAATGTAGTGTCATGTGTGACGTAGTGTAGTGCCGTGTATGACAAAGTGTAGTGTCATGTATGGCAAAGTATAGTGTCATCTATGACATAGTGTAGTGTTATGTATGACACAGTGTAGTGTCATGTTTGACATAGGTTAGTGTCATTTATGACATAGTGTAAAGCCATGTATGAGATTGTGTAGTGTTATGTATGACATAGTGTAGTGCAATGTGTGACATATTGTACTGCCATGTGTGACATTTTGTAGTGTCATGTGTGACAAAGTGTAGTGCGATGTATGACATAGTGTTGTGTCATGTGTGACAAAGTGTAGTGCGATGTATGACATAGTGTTGTGTCATGTGTGACATAGTGTAATGTCATGTATGACATAGTGTTGTGTCATGTATGATATTGTGTAGTGTCATGTGTGATATAGTGTAGTGCGATGTATGACAAAGTGTAATGTCATGTATGTCATGGTGTAGTGTCAGCTATGACGTAGTGTAGTGTTATGAATGACAGAGTGTAATGTCATGTTTGACGTAGTGTAGTGTCATGTATGGCTTAGTGTAGTGCCATGTGTGACATAGTGAAGTGCCATTTTTGACATTGTTTAGTGTTATGTATGACATAGTGTAATGTCATGTTTGACGTAGTCTAGTGTCATGTATGACATAGTGTAGTGTCATGTATTATAGTGTAGTATCATGTATGTCATAGTGTAGTGTCATGTATGACATAGTGTAGTGTCACGTATGACATAGTGTAGTGCCATGTGTGACATAGTGTAGTGCCATGTGTGACATAATGTAGTGTCATGTATGACATAGTGTGGTGTCATGTATGACAAAGTGTAGTGTCATGTGTGGTATAGTGTAGTGTCATCTATGACATAGTGCAGTGTCATGTATGACACAGTGTCGCGCCATGTGTGACATAGGTTAGTGTCATGTATGACATAGTGTAAAGCCATGTATGACATTGTGTAGTGTTATGTACGACATAGTGTAGTGCAATGTGTGACATATTGCAGTGTCATGTGTGGCATAGTGTAGTGTCATGTGTGACACATTGTAGTGTCATGTATGACATAGTGTTGTGTCATGTGTGACATAGTGTAATATCATGCATGACATAGTGTAGTGCCATTGGTGACATAGTGTAGTGTCATTTCCGACATTGTATAGTGTTATGTATGACATAGTGTAATGTTATGTTTGAGGTAGAGTAGTGTCATGTATGACATAGTGTAGTGTCATGTTTTATAGTGTAGTGTCATGTATTATAGTGTAGTGTCATGTATGACATAGTGTAGTGTCATGTATGACATAGTGTAATGTCATGTATGACATAGTGTAGTGCTATGTATGATATTGTGCAGTGTCATGTGTGACAAAGTGTAGTGCCATGTATGACATAGTGTAATGTCATGTATGTCATGGTGTAGTGTCAGCTATGACGTAGTGTAGTGTCATGTATGGCTTAGTGTAGTGCAATGTGTGACATAGTGTAGTGACATTTTTGACATTGTGTAGTGTTATATATGACATAGTGTAATGTCATGTATGACAAAGTGTAGTGTCGTGTATTATAGTGTAGTGTCATGTATGTCATAGTGTAGTGTCATGTATGACATAGTGTGGTGTCATGTATGACATAGTGTAATGTCATGTAAGACATAGTGAAGTGTCATGTATGACGTAGTGTAGTGTCATGTATGACATAGTGTAGTGTCATGTATGGCATAGTGTAGTGTCATGTATGACATAGTGTAGTGTCATTTATGACATAGTGTAGTGTCATGTATGACATAGTGTAGTGTCGTGTATGACAAAGTGTAATGTCATGTATGACATAGTGTATTGTCATATATGACATAGTGTTGTGTCATGTATGACATAGTATAGTGTCATGCATGACATAGTGTAGTGTCATGTATGACATAGTGTTGTTTCATGTATGACATAGTGTAGTGTCATGATGACATAGTGTAGTGTCATGTTTGACATAGAAGTGTAGTGTCATGTATGACATAGTAGTGTAGTGTCATGTATGATATAGTAGTGTAGTGTCATGTATGACATAGTTTAGAGTCATGTGTGATTACATTGATGGTTTGGCTAACAATGAAATCCAGATGTACATGCTGTTGCATATTACTTAGAAACAACATAAACATATGATCGCCTATTTTTGTAATCGTATCCAAATAAAGTGCTCATCCGAAATAAGTCAAGATCCATGCTAAGTATTAGTGCTATTTATATTTAAAAGTAAACATCGTTCAATAAATCTGAGAAATGTCGTTTAATGTCATTACAATGAATCGTTTGTGCATCAATTAACAGTCAACCGATACTACGTGGAGACATTTTATTATAATAATTACTCAACTTTTCTATCCAAAATATCGCTGGATGTTATCCACGGACGCGAACACTTTCATGAGCACATACCATTGAAAACCTGATTTAAGATTCCTTTCATATGACTTCTTCTTAAATTGATGTGTATACTATCTTTAAATAAAGTGTTAATCATCTGGAATAGAATTTTAAAATTAATAAAATATCTTCCTATCACAGGAGGGTTTGAATATTGCATTGCATCCGCATCGGTATTTTTGCCAGTTGAAACTGACAAGTCAGAAAGCCGGTTAAGTCTGGGTCTTGGTCTGCCCCCTCCAAAAAACAAACAGGAAGTATATCATAGGGGTCATTCAACAATATTAAAATCTATACTGGCTGGGATATTGAAACCACCCATCTTAAATCTGACCGGAATATTAAAATAAAAGCAATTTTAGATGTATTGTCCAACAATATTGACCTGGCACTCTTGCATTTGACCCCATATTCGTTAAATTTCGTAAATGTTACGATCTACTTCGAATCGGTATACGTCTATCTATTTCAATACACCACACATCACTGACGTGTAAATTGAATAAATATATCGGTGTATTCGCTGATACCCGTGTTTATCCAATGACCTTTACGAAAATTAATGAAGTGCCAGGTCAATATTGTTGAACAATACTATAAACACATAAGCATCGTGCTCAACGATCATCAAAGGACGTAACTGATAACAGCAAATGTTATATATTGTAAACCCAGAGGCTTAAAGGCATCAATAACAACTTGTTAACGGTCAATGGAATAAGGGGATTAGGCATGAGGAAAGCCAGAATGGTAACTGTAAAACAGCTGTATTCACTAAAGTGTTGCAACTGGGGCCCAACTACTAAATCTGCAACTGTAAAAGTTTAGGTGTTTACAGTGAATGTACATTTAAAACAAATAAAACTCATTGTCACATTTATTTAGAAACATTTAAACAGCAATGGAAATCAGCGTTATGGTTACTTGTAAATTTGTAAACATTAATGAAATGATTTTACTGCGTTTTTACACAAATGCGAGTTACCTATCAGATGGGCCTCATAAAACATGCCTAGTGTATGACAGCTGGATGTACAGTTATAAGTAAAGTTGCACATGAAAGGGCGTGTAAATTTATGCAGTCTAAATTGAATATGTTGTACCTTTCCCTTTTATACCGCGTAGAAATCAATATGATGATTTCTTTGTATTCAAACTGAATATCGATATTGATTAACAGGTACACTCGTTAATAATCTATCATTTGAATACTTTGATTTAGTTCAGTAAGTACTTGTTTTGCTAATTTATCATATGGAGCAGGACAGCGAGGAAATGGCGTCTGGAAATCTTTCCAAACGTATAAAGATAGACAGTAATGAATCCATTAATGAGTTCGGAAACCCGTCACAGACAGACTTGGTGTTAGAAGTTGAAGACAAGAAAATTCATGTGTTTAAACTTGTTCTTTCTTTAGCTTCTCCGGTTTTCGACAAAATGCTCCAATCGGATTTTAAGGAAGGCACTTGTAATGTATTACCAATGCCGGGAAAGGATGAGGAAAGTATATTGGAATTTCTAAGGTGTATATATCCGAATATATTGTCACCTGTCACTCATGAAAATGCGCTATCAATTCTTCCTTTAGTGGAGGAATATCAAGTTCTTCACCTGAAATGGAGATGTGAACAATCTTTGATTAGCTGTATAGATGACAAAACTAGCGCTGCGAAACTGTTTAAGCTTCTACAAAAAGCTTACAGCTACAGTTTAACCAATCTTCGGCAGAAATGCTTGGAGCTTGCTTCGAAGAAAACACGAGTTGAAATAGAGGATGCAAGAAAAAAGGTACAACCGCAAACTGAAGACCTGGAAGAGATTCTCTCCCACATATACCAGTTCGATATTTCAGTGGAAATGTTAGATACTCCTGTTGTCGCTCTGGAGCAAGTGGCACAGTGTCTGGGCACACAAGTCAAATTATCGGAGCTTCTCACGCTAGGGAACGGTTTGCAATGGACAGGAAAACTTGTCGTCTGCAGTATGGGCAAAATATCCAAAATGTATCGTTCTTCGGAAACGAAAATACAGATAGAAGTGGGAAATATACCTATGCTAGTCGGAACAACCTATAGCAACCCGGTACTCCAGGCAGAATTGAAAATATTAAGCACCAAAAACATTAAAAGAATCGGATATATTTACGTTGTTTATGCCATACCGCATGTAAATAAAACACAGGGAGGTAAAAACTGCTACAATGTTCAAGATATGCAGAAATACGATCTTAGCAAAGAGGATATGACTATCACCACGTCTTTGATCAATATTGCAGATTTGAAAGAAGGCATAAAAGGCATGAACGAATGGGTTAGTGTTGTTGCATTTATTTTCGCTTCAGAACCCATAAAGACCAAAACATAAAACCCAATTGTTACATGACCGCTGAGGTTCGTCTTAGGCAACCCAATAGAGCCAACGCGAAAGTATTCCTTTCCAAATCAGTATTACAAATAAATCATAGTATACGTAAAACCGTGATATTTGAGTTACAAAACGAGGAATGTGACGTTGGATTTTCATATAAATCTATTTTAGGAGGCAAGTGGTTAAATGAACCAGCTTGTAGACAATAATTTTCAATGACCCGTCAATAGTGCGAGTTGTGAGATTTGCAATTATATCTACAAACACTTCAATAATCATTGTGGCCCCTTTAAATCTTCCTAATGTTTGTTGTTACATAAACTATTCAGTTTGAGAAAATTATTAACTTTCAAAGCTTTTATCTGTGCTTTGTGAAAACATTTGTCTTTGTTAATAAATACATTTGAACCTGCCTTAGCAGCCACTTGCGAAAAGCAACCACCTGTCTTAGACAGCCAGTTGAATTTGTCCTTAACTGACATTTTGTTCTAATTTTTACCTGTCTTAAACAACCGATTTTTGTCACTCAATTGGTGGCTGCTTAAGACAGGGTTGACTGTATAATGTTGAACTGCCAGCATTTGTTACTTTTAACTGTTATGGAAATATTCCAAAGGAGAAAGTCACGGCTTTCATTCCACAGTACTTGTGCTGAAAATTATAAAACTGAGATTAGAAACCAGTCACAAAACTTCAGCATCTGATGCTTAAGAATTTAGACTGGTTTCCATTTTCAGTTTTATAACATTGGGATCAGATGCTTGAAATTTGAGACTGGTTTATAATCTCAGATTTATAATCTTGGGACCTGGTGAATAACCCGAGACTGACGATAATACATCATCATAATAATCAATCGACTATCGTGATGACCATGTGGTACCTTGTCTTTAGATGATGGCATATTTCTGTCCAAGGTTCGATAACGCTGCCGTATTACCAGATCATTTTCTCGATGATTGACCAGTTCCTAGGGACGCGAAAGTTTAACAGTGAAGTAAATATCTTTACACAATTGATCATCCCGATAGCGCCAAGAACTAACACCAGTGCCCACGGTTATATAACTGAGCATGGAAACCAGTCTCAAATCTCAAGCATCTGATTGGCTGAAATGGCGACTATATAAATGTTAAAAAATAAGTGTATAAATGTTAAAAAATAAGTGTTTAACCACAAAACCACAACACAACAGCCCCTGCATTGCACTTAGCCGACCAAACGTTGTGGCGGTGTGTTACGGGTGGTTGGTTAGCCAGAGGACCTGTTTGTTCGAGCTTTGCAATACAGGAGAGCTATATGTATGAACAGTGTGTATTCCATGGTCCGAGAAAGCAAACTAACGCAGTAAAATTCGCTCATAGCATGTCGTAAAATGTAGTGTTAAGTCCACATTTTCGAAAAATTGTGCCCCTGTTCAATCATTTATAGGCATAACATAGCAGAACAATTTAAATGAACCTCATCTAAGACATTATGTATTTTACCCTGAACTGTAAATATATGAAGTTTTAAAACGTAACAGGGTTGAATTGTCGACTTATAACAGCCTTGAAGACATAAGTCTGCTCATAAACAATAGCTAAAACTAATAACAGCCTTGGCGACATTAATCTGCTCATAAACAATACCTAAAACTAATAATAACCTTGAAGACATGAATCTGTTCAAAAACAATATCTAAAACTACCGGTAATAACAACCTTGAAGACATTAATTGTGGCCCGTTTTAGTCTACCTAATGTCAGTTGTTAGATAAACTATTCTGAGAAAATTATTACCTTTCAAATCTTTTATCTATGTTTTGTGAATCTTTTTTTCTTTGATAATAAATGACATGTTGACTATCCACATTTTTACTTTCAACTGTTACGATGGAAATCTTCCAGATGATAAGCCACGATTCTAATCTCATTCACAGTGCCTGTTCTGAAGATTATTAAACTGGGATAAGAAACCAGTCTCAAAACTTAAGCATCTGATTGGCTGAAATGGTGACCATAGCATAATTTTTATTGTTCATAACATTTGTGTACATGTATACAAACTAACTTTTGTATCCTTACGCTGAAATATTGACGTTAACCTATAATTCTAAATGACGTCACTAACTTGAATTAATTACGTCAGATACTTGAAGATGTGACGTCACTCATGTAGCACGCGAACGTTATCTTTTTCCTAGGGAAAAGATTATAAGTATCTTGCATGAGTGTGAGGTGAAGATGGAAAAATCTGTCACAGATGAGTGAACTGTTTTGCGGAAACTCGGCAGAGCCTCGTTCCCGCAAAAACAGTTCACCCGAGGTGACAGATTTTTCTATCTTTACCGAATGTCCCATGCAAGATACTTTTTCTTGCATATCGTTTACTGTTCATAACATTTGTGTATGTGTAACTAAAGTTTGTTTCCTGACGCTGAAATATTGACGTTAACGTAAACCTTATTTTCTGAATGACGTCACTAACTTGAATAAATTACGTCAGATACTTGAAGACGTGACGTCACTCGTGTGGCACGTGAACGTTATCTTTTACCTAGGGAAAAGATTATATAGTTATTTGGTTTCTTTACAGGGAATGTGAGGATATATTGCCGGTCTGGGTGTCATATTATCCGAGCCGCAGGCGAGGGATAATATGACACCCAGACCGGCAATATATCCTCACATACCCTTTCAAGGAACCAAATAATTGTTTTATTATACTGCAAAGACTTTTTCAGACAAAATTAATAAGAAAACATCGATTTTTCGATTATTTCGCTTATTTAATGCCGAACGGCTTAATTCCCCTCTGAGAACCTCAATAATTACATGTCTGACGTCATTAATTTACCTGCATGACGTCACTACTATAGAGTTCAGCGGACTTTCCATTCGATTTTTATTTTACAAAATTAAAAATAATCTGACTGTATTCAATTTTATCATCTTGACACACTTATTTGCTATAACAATTTAAGTAATCTATACGCATACCGCTTAATAAATTAGGACGTAGGCTTAACATCATGAATTTTTACCGAAGTTAAAAACAAAATGGCGGACGACAACAAAAGGTGGGAGGCCAGGAAATAAAGGCACGTGCAGTTAATATCTACGGCTGATCCGTAAATACGGGCAAACATCAACGGCAAATTATCCAATCAAATTAAAGGAAATTTCTTTTTAGTATAATAAAAGATTTTCTTTCCCCGGTAAAACACGCGGAAATACTTATCTGGTATGCAAAAATATAAGTATCATGCATGAGTGTGAGGTGAAGATGGAAAAATCTGTCACCGAGGTTTAACTGTTTTGCGGGAACGAGGCTCTGCCGAGTTCCCACCAAAACAGTTCACCCGAGGTGACAGAGTTTTCTATCTTTACCGAATTTCTCATGCAAGATACTTTTTCTTGCATACCTTTTATTATTTATAACATTTTTGTGTAAGTATACAAACTTATTTATTTTCATTATGCTGAAATATTGACGTTAAAGCAATCTTTTTATAAATGACGTCACTAACTTGAATATATTACGTCAGATATTTGAAGACGTGACGTCACTCACGTGACTCATTCTACATGGGGGGGTGTAGGATCGAAATTTCCTACACGGGTGAAAACACCGGATGACCTGATCTGGTATGCAAGAAAAGATTTTCTTTCCCCGGTAAATCACGCGGAAATACTTTTCCGGTATGCAAGAAAATACTTTCGTGGCATTTGCTGGATAATTAATCATCGAACAAGTTAACGTGAACAGTTTAACAGTGAGATAATATCTTTACACAAATGATCAGCTAACAGGAGATAGCTCCAAGGACTAACACCAGGTAACCTACGGTGTTCCGTTGGAGCAACCGTTGTTTGGCTTTTTCGACCTCTTGGCAAGACCACGAAATCGCGAAAGACGATGCGAGATCGCGAAACAAGGAGGCAAGTTCGCAAAAACAACGATCGCGTCATATCACGCCTTCTCTTCTTACTTTCGCGACCTTATAGTAGTTCAGCGAGACCACGAAAACACAAAACACGATGAGAAAACACAAAAAAACACAATAAGAAAACGCAAAAAGGACGGTAAGAAAATGCGAAAATACGATGCGAGGATGCGATATTAAAATCGCAAACTCGCATCGTTGCTTCGCGATCTCGCATCGTTGTTTCGCGATCTCGAATGGTGTTCTTTCGTTTTCGTGGTTAAAATTTCCGTTCCATCACGTAGGTAAAACATATTGGCACAAAAACCACAAAACAATAGCCACTGAATTGCACTGAGCCGACCAAACGCTATGGTGGTGTGTTACGGCTGGTTGGCTAGCCAGAAGACCTGTTTATTCGAGCTTTGCTATACAGGGGAGCTGCATGTATGACAAATGTGTATTCAATTGTCCGAGAAAGCAAACTAAACAGTAAAATACACTGACAAAATGTCGTAAAGTGTACTGTTTAGTTCAAATTTTCGGGTAAATTCGCCACTGTTCAATAATTTATAGGCATATCATAGCAGTACAATTCAAATAACCGCATCTGAAATCTGAGATATTAAGTGTTCCACTCTGAACTGTAAATATGCAGTTTCAAAACGTAACAGGATTTAAATTGACACCCAATTACAACCTTGAAGACATTGATCTGCTCACAAACAATAGCTTAAACAAACATATACAAATATGTTAAAAGTAAATTTTTCAGTTAAAACGGGACAGAGCTCATGCGAAATATTGTGTGCTGACACCGTGCCTAGTTATGAGCAGTAATGGAAGCCCGATCAACCGATTTCCATCCAACGTACTTCTATTTTTTGTTAAGATGATGTGTGTTGTAACATTAATTTATTCGAGGTTTAATGTAATATACCTGTATTTCACATACGTTTTAATGTTTGATATTTACATAACCCATAATGCAGGTAAATAATTTATTCAAATCGTTGCATGATTTCTGATGAATAGACATATTTAATTCTAGTTTTACTAAATACACCGGGCGACGAGCCAGGAAAGATGTTTGCTGTTAAACAAAAACTTCAATTTACTGATAATGTCTTCATTGATCGTCATTTGTAATTCATTTGAAAGGAATTTTTTGAAGTGTTCAAACAAGCTTCAGAAGACATTTAATTTTTTTAACCAATTTACCAAGAATGAATGTATGTTAAGGATAGCAAACTCTTTGCGAATATGCTAGCATTGTATTGTTAATTGAATTGTAAATTACAACGCCAGTAAATTGAGATGATATATTTGAATACAGAAATGAAATATCACCATTTGAAAATCAATTCTACGTCGGTCTAATCATTTTAAGAAATAATATTAATATTAAATCTATATGGATTTATTATTTAAACTAATTATGAATAAAACTCTGCAACAGTTGAAAATCATAAGACTTTTGCTATTGGTCACAAAATCGAAACAATTTTATATGAAGATCTGAGTCAGTAATCTCACGTTCTCAAATGTAGAAAAACAAAAATGTGTGTCATGCATAACATAGTGTATGATATCATGGGGAGGCTGTGCTTTCTGAGTGTGGCAATTTCTGATATGTATATTTCATTTTTTATATGAAGATCTGATGTCAGTTATCCAGGTGAGCTGACCTTCTGACCAAAGGGCAGAAAACAGCAAACATGAGTGTCTTATATGACGTAGTGAAGTGAAAGGAATGACGTAGTGTAGTGTCATGTATGACATAGTGTAGTGTCATGTATGACATAGTGTAGTATCATGTGTGGCATAGTGTAGTGTCATGTATGACATAGTGTAGTATCATATGTGGCATAGTGTAGTGTCATGTATGACACAGTGTAGTGCCATGTGTGACATAGGTTAGTGTCATGTATGACATAGTGTAAAGCCATGTATGACATTGTGTAGTGTTATGTACGACATAGTGTAGTGCCATGTGTGACATAGTGTTGTGTCACGTGTGACATAGTGTAGTGCTATGTGTGACATAATGTAGTGTCATGTGTGACATAGTGTAGTGCCGTGTATGACAAAGTGTAGTATCATGTGTGGCATAGTGTAGTGTCATCTATGACATAGTGTAGTGTCATGTATCACACAGTGTAATGCCATGTGTGACATAGGTTAGTGTCATCTATGAAATATTGTAAAGCCATGTATGACATTGTGTAGTGTTATGTACGACATAGTGTAGTGCCATGTGTGACATAGTGTTGTGTCATGTGTGACATAGTGTAGTGTCATTTGTGACACAGTGTAGTGCCATGTATCACATAGTGTAATGTCATGTGTGACATAGTGTTATGTCATGTATGACATAGTGTAGTGTCATGTATGATATTGTGTGGTGTCATGTGTGACATAGTGTAGTGCCATGTATGACATAGTTTGATGTCATGTATGTCATGATGTAGTGTCGTGTTATGTATGACATAGTGTAATGTCATGTATGACGTAGTGTAGTGTCATGTATGGCTTAGTGTAGTGCCATGTGTGACATAGTGTACTGCCATTTTTGACATTGTGTAGTGTTATGTATGACATAGTGTAATGTCATGTATTACGTAGTGTTGTTTCATGTATGACATAGTGTAGTGTCATGTATTATAGTGTAGTGTCATGTATGACATAGTGTAGTGTCATGTATGACATAGTGTGGTGTCATGTTTGACATAGTGTAATGTCTTGTATGACATAGTGTAGTGTCATGTAGGACATAGTGTAGTGTCATGTATGATGTAGTGTAGTGTCATGTATGACATAGTGTAGTGTCGTGTATGGCATAGTGTAGTGTCATGTATGACATAGTGTAGTGTCATGTAGGACATAGTGTAGTGTCATGTATGACATAGAAGTGTAGTGTCATGTATGACATAGTAGTGTAGTGTCATGTATGACATAGTGTAGTGCCATGTGTGACTACAGTGATGGTTTGGCTAACAATGAAATCCAGATGTACATGCTGTTGCATATTACTTAGAAACAACATAGACATATGATAGCCTATTTTTGTAATCGTATCCAAATAAAGTGCTCATCCGAAATAAGTCAAGATCCATGCTAAGTTTTAGTGCTATTTATGTTTAAAAGTAAACATCGTTCAATAAATCTGAGAAATATCGTTTAATGTCATTTCAATGAATCGTTTGTGCATCAATTAACAGTCAACCGATACTACATGGAGACATTTTATTATAATAATTACTCAACTTTTCTATCCAAAATGGCGCTGGATGTTATCCACGGAAGCGAACACTTTCATGCGCACAAACCATTGAAAACCTGATTTAAGATTCCTTTCATATGGCTTCTTCTTAAATTGATGTGTATACTATCTTTAAATAAAGTGTTTATCATCTGGAATAGAATTTTAGAATTGATAAAATATCTTCCGTTTCACAGGAGGGTTTGAATATTGCATTGCATCCGCATCGGTATTTGAGGTCTGCCATTGGAGCTAAGAGATTCTAAGTAACAATAAGTTAAGAAGCAGATAGAAGCTTTGACTAGTTTAAGCTAGTTTTTGCCAGATGAAACTGACAAGTCAGACAGCTGGTTAACTCTGGGTCTTGCCCAGCCCCCTCCAAAAAAACAAACAGGAAGTATATCATAGGGATCATAAATCTATACTGGCTGGGATATTGAGACCACCCATCTTTAATCTGGCCGGAATAGTAAAACAAAAACAATATTAGATGTACTCTTAACACATACGCATCGTGCTCAACGATCTTTAAAGGACGTAACTGATAACAGCAAAGGTTATATATTGTAAACTCAGAGGCTTAAAGGCATCGATAACAACTTGTTGACGGTCAATGGAATAAGAGGATTAGGCATGAGGAAAGCCAGAAGAGTAACTGTAAAACAGCTGTATTCACTAAAGTGTTGCAACTGGGGCCCAACTACTAAATCTGCAACTGTAAAAGATTAGGTGTTTACAAGTGAATGTACATTTAAAACAAAAAAAACTCATTGTCACATTTATTTAAAAACATTTAAACAGCAATGGAAATCAGAGTTATGGTTACTTGTTAATGTTTAAACATTAATGAAATGATATTACTGCGTTTATACACAAATGCGGGTTACCTATCAAATGGGCCTCATAAAAACATGCCTAGTGTAACAGAGTCAAAATTGTTGACCTGTGGACTAGACTTACTGTCTCTTTCTGTTACTTGTGCTTTCCTTCTCTTTGGGTTCTTATACTCTAATTATGTCCCTTTGTTAATCTCTTTGACGGAAAACTCATTGCGCCATGTTTGAAGGAGAAATGCTGAATTTGCTGACAGCATTTCGTGAATTTTATTCTTGTCAATCATTCATTTAGAATATTTAGCTTTAAGATATTCATAGAGTTAATCAGGTAATTTGATGCAATGGCTGAGATTTGTTATTTACTTGTATTTAGTAAGAATCGGCAAGTTGAACTGTTTGTTCAATTGGATCCCATATGGCTGATATATTTCCTACACTTTTCTGTGCATGTTTTATCAGTGAATACTAGCATAAACTAATCCCATGTTGTTATTGTCGGTCATCCTGATGACCGACATATTATAATGGACCAAACTTGAACTTTGAAGGGTAACACCGGTTAACAGCGGCACCGGACGTGGTCACTTTAGACAAAGCCGCCCGTCTAGAGCTTGGGAATGCTATTCCGTTCCCCCTATTTGCTAGAAAAGTCTTCTAAATGTTGATGAAACAATATCTGGACGTTGTAGTAACATCAAATCAGAAATTGAGCCGATATATAACGACATGTTAAATTATATAAACATACGTGTGTTGTATTTTCTACAGGGTGTAGAAAAAATGTTATGCGTCTTTTTTTAGAAAGTCACGTGATGAAAACCTTCATAGCAAAATATTATTTGTGTATAAATTGAACTGTTACTTTATTTGATTCAAACAACTGTTCAGGATGATCCCATATATGAAATAGATTCAATCCGTTATATTGATTTTGTTGGTCAAAAGCAAGACATCGTTTATGTTTTTCTTAGAGACTAATGAATATCCGGGCGTGCTCGATTGGGCTGTCGGAACTGTGCCAGAATCAAATTCCGACTCTTCCACAGAATCTGCTTGACTGTTTCACTGCGCATGTCTGTTCTTTCAGCAGACAGCGACAGTAGTAAACCAATTTTGTCTGGCGATTATAGTCGCCAGAGAATCCTTAGCGAGCTTCAGTTATCTTTCCTCGAGGTTTAAAATAGGCGGTATTCCCCAAGCTTGCAAGTAAAGTACATACTGCTGCTGGAGATTAACAACACCAGTTGGTGTTAGATTTAAAAATACAACGAACTCGGAGTCATATTACAAGATGTATGTTTACCATTATCCCAGCAGAGTTGCTGATAGCAATTTGATGCCACTTAAATGTCGGTCACTGATTTATTGCCATTCATATGTTTGGAATGCATATTATGATGAGATCTGTATCTGTATTGTTACGACGCTTGTAACCACTGCTGGCGTAGTGCGTCGGGGGTTTAAATGTTAACCATTCGAGTTGCACAAATACTGCACACTGTTTGCCATATCCTGTCGTTCAGGGCGACGTTTACACCTTCTAGATGCTGGTTTAATACAGTATAAGCTGTACCTCTTCTTTTCTTTTTTTACAAATGGTTTATATTTACTCTTTAATCAAGTGTTATGTTGAATTATTGTAATGAGCAATAGGCTTAGTTGATAAGAAGCTGGAGAAAATTTTTTAAAATAGATACAGAGAAAGGCTTGACGTAATCCAGCAGCCAATCAGAGGCCTCTAGTTTTTGGTTTACAACAGTCGTTTATTTTCTGATAACGACGGAGAAAGAGTCTAAGAATCTGCCAAACGAGTGAGATTGGCTGTCGGAACAGAATCATGATAGGTTTTTATAAAAAGTGTTACATAATTGCATGTTTATTATATCTTTTGAAGTCTAAAGAACTCCTAATGGTCTTAATAAGCCATACTTCATAGTTCAACTAAGTTTTCTTAGTTTTTAGATCAGTCAACAAAAAGCAATATTTATAATTTACTGAAAAATAACACTATTTCTGGTATTTATGTTGGTGAAATTCTTGGCATAGTACTGAAATGTAACCATTATCTTATTTTATGGCAAAAAAACAGTATCTAAAAATATTTCAGTTTGGTGCAGTATAAAACACTGACCGATTCCATTCACACCACCTATTTCGATGGAATGGGTAAAACGCTGCCAGAACACAGTTCCGACGCACTCGATTGGAGTTCTCCCTGTTCTAAAAGTCGGAATTTCCAATCGAGCACGCTCCGACTTTTGCGGGAAAGGCTGTCTGTAAACAAAAGTTTACAAAAAGCTAGTCGGTCATTAGCATACACTTTCAACCAAAAATGTATTCCAAAATCTAGAGTTCAACAACAAAATTTCGTCACTGTCCTAGGGTGGGGGGATGAGCAGCCTGACAGGGACTCAAGTTATTAAATTTACTATTCTGATCTTCAACAATTTCGTTAGAATGCTGAACTTAAACATGTAATATTGGTGGTTCTCGCACATTTTCCTGTTTTTGTTTGTTAGTTTTAATGATGTCAATTTCAGTGTATGCCATGTTAGATGACATTATGCGGGTTTCAAAAAAAACTCATGTCCATGCATTGACTTTGAAAATTGATGAAAACTTCTACCCATGTGTTAATTTTAAAAATTTCTTTCTGGTGGTATAAATCACCAAACATACGGTCGTGAAACAGTAGAGGCTTATAGCAAACGAGGAGATGTTTTAAACAAGCATTTAGGAGGAAACGAATGCTCAGAACTTGCTTAATTGTCAAAATATTGTCTTTTAAAGAGAGATTTTGCTTTTTGCGCTTTCCAGTGCAAATGTTGCGAATGTTCTCAGAAGTTAACGGAAGTTTAGCGAAGTGAGGTGATCATTGTTTACAGTAAAAAAAAAGGGATCAGCGATTTTGCCATTTGTTTGCGATTTCCAGTGCAAATTTGGTGAATGTTATCAGAAGATACCGGAGGTTTAGCGAATGTGACATGGCCATTGTTTAAAGTAAACATAGGAGATCAGCATGGGCAATATTTTCATCTAATATCATAAGTGTAGTCAATTGGGCGGCGCTACGCTAAAAGACAGTCATCAATACGATCAATAAGCTGCGGACGAGAGAGATAAACGACTAGGATGGCCACGTGAGGTTATGATTACACATTCAGCGTGGAAGCATCAATAATGATTTTGTTTATTGAACTTGTCTGATATCAATTTATAGGATAAATGGCGACACGTTACCTCAGTTACAAGTACTTAGTTAGTCAAGTTTGTTGAAAAATAATTTCAATCCATAATTACACACTTTTGCATTTCACGAGCGCACTATTGAAATAACCTGAGATGCGAGAGTTTAAACCTAGTTGGTTTGATGACTACCCATCTCTTCATTAGTTATGAACATTACATTTTATCTTTTATTTGCAATTACTCATTTAGAGGGACATTTATATACATGTATTATGCTCTTTCTCAAAGATTTGCATAAAAGTGCCTCGTTTTGAGCTTGTTGCACAAAAAACTGCCATGTTTTTTAGATCTATCTATTTCCCTGTCCTTTTGATATCCAAGTTGGAGCTCTAATTACGATGCGGTATTTTATGTTTTTGATATGCTTTAAAGTCTTTAACAGGCTCAATGCAACCGAGCCTGTAATATTTTCACATTTTTCGTCTTCGGTGGTTTTCAAAGTGACCTTTTAATCTATTTTAAGAAAACAAAACTTAAACGATTGTTTTGAAATAAAAACTTGGTAACCATTCTATACGTGCTTCTGTATTTTTATCATTTAAACTTTAACTATTTAATTTATGTTACAAAACTTCCGCCGCCATAAAGTTCAAAACTTGCCCTTGAATATATGCATTATTAACGAAATACGAATTGATTTATTTTGATTCCCATATTCCCTCTCAAAACCGCATATATCTATGCGTTCTCTTCTTGGGGTCTATAGTGAACGGTTGGACTCGTCGCAGTTGCAATCCAAATTGAGTTTTACTTGTAAAAGATTTCCGGGGATGCCCGTGACCCCAATGACTGCTTCCCCATACACATGCAATATAACGGATCTGATTTCGGTCTTGGGATACTAAACGATAACATTATTTTGACAAGTACAGTAAGGTAGACAACACAAGCACTATCATTTCTATGTAAGGGCGATCTACTAGAATATACTGCAAGGAATGCAAAACCAGCCTTTAAAGTACAGAAATAGTTGTTTTCAGAACAGTGGCATAACGACAATTTTTATGATGATAGATTAATTTAAATACAAATAGTGCTTCTTGAGTTCCTTTAATAGTTTTAGAGAAAATCGTTCAAACAAAAACAAAAGATAATAGCAGCATTAAGCTTAAGTGAAAGTAATAAATGCATCAGCATCCTAATTTATTGTTTACTGTCTTTTAACGCTCGTCAACTTCAAGTTTGACGAGATCTGCTGAACCAACTAAAACTACATTTTATGAATGTTGGTAATGAATACTGAATATTATAAGCGTGGCTTTTCTCTCAATGTACAAATAAGTATCGACTGTGGAAAGTTCTATGGTACCTCTTTGAGCATTCGCGTTAATGTAACATATTCATCAGATTCGCTGGTGCTTAAACAACGTAATTATTTCTACACGTCCTGAAAAAAATAAATTACGTCTACTAGAGACATGATTATTTATATTGATGCCTTTTGCCGGTTCACGTCTTCTTCATGTTTCAATAAATCAAACATCAGCCGTTCAACTTTGCTTGCATGCTTTAAAGTAACAGAATTGTACAATGTTTATATGTTCTCTTGTTTATGTTTGTACATGTACATACAGAGAAATGTAAATGGAAATAAACTTGAAACTTGAAACATCAACTAAATTCACAAATAGTTTGTCAGATACAGTCTGTGTGACTTTGATCGACAGAAAACTGGCCATATCATTGACTTACATTGGTCCAAAAGTAAATACATGAACGAATACATACCTACTTATTCTTTTAATTTATTTGCTAATGACCGACTAGCTTTTTGGAAAGCTAAAACTTGTTCACAGTTTACAGTCACGGGAGTGTCGTCGGAAGATTGAGATACCTGGCCAGACCAGTTTATGACCAGTTTGATGTTGTTGTTTGTAAGGGCTGAAGATCAAATTGATCTGTAAGTAGGATTGATGTTTATAATTGTAAATAACATTATTTTGTATTGTTCACACCTTTTTCTGTGAAAATTAAAATGCCAAAGACTTTGCATCATTTAAATTAGGTATCGGACCACTATACCTTTTATTGTATTAACTCTGTAAGAAGATATAGAAGATAAACAACACCAGATTTTCTTATGATGTTTTAATCTACTTTTATATGTGATCATATTATAATGATTTATTACAGCTATTTACTATTGTATGAATTGACATATTTGTTATTGTTTACTATGTATTTTCAGTGCCTTTCTTAACAAGCCTACAGTAACAGATGAAAGACGACTTGTTAAGACTTGTAGCACATCAACTTGTAAAGTTTGTGACCAAATAAACGTCAATAAGTGTTCGAACTGTAGTTGAGTTTGAAATATAACCCACAAGGTTAACACTAGTGTATGACAGCTGGATGTACAGTTATAAGTAAAGTTGCACATGAAAGGGCGTGTAAATTTATGCAGTCTAAATTGAATAGGTTGTACCTTTACCTTTAAGTATACCGCGTAGAAATCAATATGATGATTTCTTTGTATTTAAACTGAATATCGATATTGATTTACAGCTACACTCGTTAACAATCTATCATTTGAATACTTTGATTTAGTTCAGTAAGTACTTGTTTTGCTAATTTATAATATGGAGCAGGACAGCGAGGAAATGACGTCTGGAAATCTTTCCAAACGTATAAAGATAGACAGTAATGAATCCATTAATGAGTTTGGAAACCCGTCACAAACAGACTTGGTGTTAGAAGTTGAAGACAAGAAAATTCATGTGTCAAAACTTGTTCTTTCTTTAGCTTCTCCGGTTTTCGACAAAATGTTCCAATCGGATTTTAAAGAAGGCACTAGTAAAACATTACCAATGCCGGGAAAGGATGTGGAAAGTATGTTGGAATTTCTAAGGTGTATATATCCGAATATACTGTCACCTGTCACTCATGAAAATGCGTTATCAATTCTTCCTTTAGTGGAGGAATATCAAATTCTTCACCTGAAAAGGAGATGTGAACAATCTTTGATAAGCTCTATAGATGACAAAACTAGCGCTGCGAATCTGTTTAAGCTTCTACAAAGAGCTTACACCTACGATTTAACCAATCTTCGGCAGAAATGCGTAGAGCTTGCTTCGAAGAAAACACGAGTTGAAATACAGGATGCAAGAAAACAGGTACAACTGCAAACTGAAGACCTGGAAAAGATTCTCTTCCAAATATACAAGTTCGATATTTCAGTGGAAATGTTAGATACTCCTGTTGTCGCTCTGGAACTTGTGGCACAGTGTCTGGGCACCCCTCTCAAATTATCGGAGCTTCTCACGCTAGGGAAATGTTTACAATGGACAGGAAAACTTGTCATCTGCAGTATAGGCAAAATATCCGGAATCTATTGTTCTTTGGAAACGGAAATACAGGTAGATGTGGGAAATATACCTATGCTAGTCAGAATAACCTCTAGCAACCAGGTACTACAGGCGCAATTGACAGCATCATGGACAAATAGCACGAAAGGGACCGGATTTATTTACGTTGTTTATGCCATACCGCATGCAAATAAAACACAGGGAGGTAAAAACTGCTACAATGTTCAAGATATTCAGAAATACGATCTTAGCAAACAAAATATGACTATCACCACATCTTTGATCAATATTGCAGAATTGAAAGAGGGTCTGAAATTCATGAACGAATGGGTTAGTGTTGTTGCGTTTATTTTCGTTTCAGAACCGATAAAGACCAATACATAAAAAATCAGTTGTAACATGACCGCCGAGATTCGGCTTCGGCAGCCCAACACAGTCTGCGCGAAAGTATTCCTTTTTAAATCAGCATTACAAATAAATCATAGTATACTTAAAATTGTGATATTTGGGTTTCAATACGAGGAATGTGACGTTGGATTCTCTTATAATTCTACTTTAGGAGGCATGCGGTATTTTTTCGTACAATGGCACGGTTTAAATGAGCAAGCTTAAAGACAATAATTGTCGATGAACCGTCAATAGTGCGGGTTGTGAGATTTTCAATATCCATAATACACACTACAATAATCATTGTGGCCCGTTTTAGTCTACCTAATGTCAGTTGTTAGATAAACTATTCTGAGAAATTTATTACCTTTCAAATCTTTTATCTATGTTTTGTGAATCTTTTTTCTTTGATAATAAATGAAATGTTGACTATCCACATTTTTACTTTCAACTGTTACGAAACCAGTCTCAAAACTTAAGCATCTGATTGGCTGAAATGTTGACCAGAGATTTGAGACTGGTTTCCATTTCACTGTTTTCCTCAGTTTTATAATCTTGAGACCTGTGCCCAAGGTTATAAAACTGAGCATGGAAACCAGTCTCAAATCTCAAGGATCTGATTGGCTGAAATGGCGACCAGTCGCCATTTCAGCCAATCAGATACTTGAGATTTGAGACTGGTTTCCAAACTCAGCTTTATAAACTTCAGCCCAGGCGAATAAGCCGATACTGCGGATAGTACATCATCATAATAATCAATCTTCTCACATGATGACAAAGTAGTACCCGGTCTATGGATGGTGCAAATTTCTGCCCAATGTTCGATAATACTTTCGTGTTACCCAGATCATTTTCTCGATAATTTATCATCAAACAAGTTAACGCGAAAAGTTTTACAGTGAGATATTAATATCTTTACACAAATGATCAGCTGTCCGGAGATAATGCCAAGAACTAACACCAGGTAACCTACGGTGTTCCGTTGAGGCAACCGTTGTTTGGCTTTTTCGACCTCTTGGCGAGAGCACGAAATCTCGAAAGACGATGCGAGATCGCGAAACAAGGAGGCGAGTTCGCCAAAACAACGATCGCGTCATATCACGCCTTTTCCTCTTACTTTCGCGCCCTTATCGTAGTTCAGCGAGACCACGAAAACACAAAAACGATGCGGATACGCAAAACACACAATAAGAAAACGCAAAAGACGGTAAGAAAACGCAAAAATACGATGTGAGGATGCGATATTAAAATCGCAAACTCGCATCGTTGCTTCGCGACCTTGCATCGTTGTTTCGCGATCTCGAATGGTGTTCTTTCGTTTTCGTGGTTAAAATTTCCGTTCTATCATGTAGGTAAAACATATTGGCACAAAAAACCACAAAACAATAGCCACTGCATTGCACTGAGCCGACCGAACGCTATGGCGGTGTGTTACAGCTGGTTGGCTAGACAGAAGACCTGTTTATTCTAGCTTTACTATATAGGGGAGCTGCATGTATGACAAAGGTGTATTCAATGGTCCGAGAAAGCAAACGATAAAATTCACTGACAACATGTCGTAAAGTGTACTGTTTAGTTCAAATTTTCGGGTAAATTCGCCACTGTTCAATTATTTATAGGCATAACATAGCAGTTCAATTTAAATAATCGCATCTGAGATCTGCCATATTAAGTATTCCACTCTTAACTGTAAATATGCAGTTTTAAAACGTAACAGAATTTAAATTAACACCCAATTACAACCTTGAAGACTTTGATCTGCTCACAAACAATAGCTTAAACAAACATATACAAATATGTTAAAAGTAAACGTTTTAGGTCAAAAGGGACAGTGCTCATGCGAAATATTGTGTGCTGACATTGTGCCTATTTATGAGCAGTAATGGAAGCCCGATCAGCCGATTTCCATCCAACTTATTTTTGTTAAGATGATGTAACATGCATTTATTCGAGGTTTAATGTAATATACATGTATTTCACATACGTTTTAATGTTTGATATTTACATAATCCTTGTGCAGGTAAATAATTTATTCATATCGTTGCATGATTTCTGATGAATAGACATTTAATTCCCGTTTTACTGAAAACGCCGGGCGAAGAGCTGTTCAACAAATATTTAAATTTACTGATAATGTCTTCATAGATCGTCATTTATAATTCATTGGAAAGGAAGTTTTTGAAGTACAAAAACAAGCTTCAAAAGACATTTAATTTTTTAACCAATTTTGCAAAGAATGAATGTTAGTTAAGAATAGAAAACTCTGCGAATATGCTAGCATTGTATTGTTCATTGAATTACAACGCCAGTAAATTGAGATGATGTATTTAAATACAATAATGAAACATCAACATTTGAAAATCAATTCTACGTCGGTCTAATCTTTTTAAGAAATATTAAATCTATATGGATTTTTTATAACAAATTATGAATGTGTGTCATAGAGTAGTGTCATGTATGACATAGTGTAGTGTCATATTTGACATAGTGTAGTGCCATATTTGACATAGTGTAGTGTCATGTATGACATAGTATAGTGTAGTGTAATGTATGACGTAGTGTAGTGCCATGTGAGACATAGTATAGTGTCATGTGTGACGTGGTGTAGTGCCATGTATGACATAGTGTAGTGCCATTTATGACATAGTGAAGTGTTATGTATGACATAGTGTGACATAGTGTAGTGCCATGTGTGACATAGTATAGTGTCACCCTAGAAACTGGTTTAAACCCCCAGTGGCAATTTCATTTGCCACTGGCCGTTCCAAGGCGGTAACCCCTCGGGTTCTCATTTTTGTTAATTGTTAGTGGTGTCTCTTTTGAAACTGATCATTTTATTAACCATGCTCTCTCCCTCTCTTCTTCTTGACTGTGTGGGGAGGCTGTTTTTTCTGAATGTGGCGATTCCTGATATGCATATTTCACCTATGTATTACTTAGTGTAGTGTTATGAATGACATAGTATAGTGTCATGTATGACATAGTGTAGTGCCATGTATGACATAGAAATGTAGTGTCATGTGTGACAAAGAGTAGTGTCATATATGACGTAGTGTATTGTCATGTGTGACATAGTGTAGTGCCAAGTGTGACATAATATAGTGTCATGTGTACCGTAGTGTAGTGCCATGTATTACATAGTGTAGTGCCATGTATAACGTAGTGTAGTGTCATGTATGACATAGTGTAGTGTCATGTATGAAATATTGTAGTGCCATTTATAACATAGTAAAGTGCCATGTTGACATAGTGTAGTGTCATGTGTGACATACTGTAGTGACATAGTGTAGTGTCATGTATAAAATAGTGTAGTGTCATGTGTGACATAGAGTAGTGTCATGTATGAAGTAGTGTAGTGTCATGTATGACATAGTGTAGTGTCATGTATGTTATAATATAGTGTCATGTGTGCCGTAGTGTAGTGCCATGTATTACATAGTATATTGCCATGTATGATATAGTGTAGTGTCATGTGTGACATAGTGTAGTGTCATGTATGACATAGTGTAGTGTTATGTATGACATAGTGTTGTGTCATGTATGACATAGTTTAGTGTCATATGTGACATAGTGAAGTGTCATGTATGGCCTAGTGTATTGTTATATATGACATAGTGTAGTGCCATGTGTGACAAAGTGTAGTGTCATGCGTGACATAGTGTAGTTCCATATGTCAATAGTGTAGTGTCATGTATGACAGAGTGTAGTGTCATGTATGACATAGTGTAGTGTCATGTGTGACATAGTGTTGTGCCATGTAAGACAGTGTAGTGCCATGTATGACAGAGTATACTGCCATGTATGACATTGTGTAGTGTCATGTATGACATAGTTTAGTGCCATGTATGACATAGTGTAGTACCACGTATGACATAAGTTAGTGCCATGTGTGACATAGTGTAGTGTCATGTATGACAGAGTGTAGTGTCATTTGTGACAGAGTGTAGTGCCATGTGTGACATAGTGTAGTGCCATGTATGACATAGTGTATTGTCATGTATGACGTAGTGTAGTGCCATGTGTGACATAGTGTAGCGCCATGTATGACGAAGTATAGTGTCATGTGTGATATAGTGTAGTGTCATGTATAACAAAGTGTAGTGTCATGTATGACATAGTGTAGTGTCGTGTGGGACATAGTGTAGTGTCATGTATAACATAGTGTAGTGTCATGTATTACGTAGTGTAGTGCCATATGTGACATAGTGTAGTGTCATGTATGACAGAGTGTAGTGTCATGTATGACAAAGTGTTCCATATGTTTAGATTTTTTAGATAACCATCTTGGATGAATACTTCACTTAATGTTTGTATTGGCAACTGCCAACCGGCATCTGGCTGTCAGTCCAAATTTTCCTGCTCTTTCTTTTTTAATTGCCAACTAAAATTGAACTGCCGATTTCAATTTGTCCATTATATAAACGAAATATTTTTAACAGGAAGCTGAATGTTAATCAGACTTGAGACCGAATCTTGAATAAAATAAGTTAGAATTGTCACCTTGCTACCACTTCGATTTCAGTCAGCATCTTCACTACCTATGTTTGATTGGTTACATGCGACTTGATTATATACAGAAATTATAAAAAGTGGAATGTGCATATCAGGAATCGCCACTCAGAAAACACAGCCTCCCCACGCAGCGACAAGATAGAGAGGAAAAGAGAGCATGTGTTTATAAGAATATCAATTTCAAATAAGACACCACAAACAATTAACGAAAAAACGAACCATTGGCGTAACCACCTTGGAACGGTCAGTGTCAAAACAATTTGCCACTGGGGGTTTAAACCAGGTTCTGGGGTGCAACCAACCTCACACTGGCCCAATTAGGTTTTCCTATGAAAAGAAGTACAAGTTGTTTTAGTGAAATAACTATAACCCACACGAGGCTAATTCCAGCAACTGGCATCTGCTTGGCTATTCTACCTTATTTTATATATTAACGAAATATGTTTAAATGTCAACGAGAAACAACTGGTAGTTGATGCAAATAAGAAGTTATATCGTTCATCCAGAAGAGTTTTTGAATTGGCAACCTGTAGCTTACATCTGGCTGTCAGTTCGATTTTATTCCATCTTTTAACGAAAAAGTCTCTGATTTATGATATGCAACTGACAGCTATATGTCAATTCAAAATATCTCTATGAAAAGAATAGTATTTTCCATCGGCAACTGGCATTTGGCTACTATTTCGACATTATTCCATTTATAATTAAAGCTAAGTGCGAGTTTGATTGCAGTTCTTATTTTTATGCTTATTAAAAAGTAAAATATGCAAAAATGAATCGCATTACTAAAAAATCACAGCATCCCCACACAGTCATAAAGTAGAAAGGAAAAGAGAGCATTTATATAAGAATATCAATCTCATCACCATTCGTGTGCATTTTATATTGAAAAAATATTAAAATCGATTATAAAATCGATAGAAAACTCGGCTAAAGCCTCGTTTATTAAGTTACTTCTTCAATTTTTTGTGTTAAATCATGACTGGCTAGGTTTAAATAATTGTTCATTTTAGAAAACTGGTGTCCATTACATAGACTAGATTCTGAAAGTCCAAAAGGGCTCAAAAATGAGTTGAGGTAGGGCCGACAAGATATACTTTTTATTTTGGTACCAAATTAAAGCCTATTATATGGCCAAACAATCTGGACTGGCCTGCAAAGAAAATTTTATTGCGAATCGTCGGAAAATAAGGGGAGATAACTCATGCCATATCATACAAAAAATCAACAAAAAACTGATAAACTCAATGATATGACATATATTATAAAGACTTTTTTTCTGTCTTCATTAAAACTTTGTCAAATAAGTTGCAAGTTGCAATTTAATGTCCAAGGTGAACAACTTATGCATATAATGTGTTAAAAACAAGAGTTATTCCCCTTTATTTTATTGAAAGATAATGTAAATCACTTATGTCCCCTTTTCTTTTGCTAGAAAGTGATATTTCTAGTGATTTTTTAACTTAGAGAAAGGAATTATAGCACAAATTCTGTGAAAAAGCTTGTTAAAAACCAATAACCATCCAGGTCAGATTATATACATTTAATTTCATACTTAAGAGCAAGCAATTTATTACAAGCCAGTTTGACAAACAGGACGTATTACAGACTCATCAGTGACAGGAAACGTCCACAAAATGTTATCAACTCTCTTATGGCAATAATACTTATTCAAGGTATTCGCCAAACTTGGTTTGAGTGATAACGACACTAATATATTTAATAATCCGTCAGATCACTTCAGTCAGACTGGAGTTATTGCCCTTTAATTACTAATTTTGACCAAATTAGTAATTAAACGGCAATAACTCTATAGTGACTGAAGCAATCTGACGGGTTAACTCCTCCACATTTTAACTCTACAATCTTCAACAAACTTGCTTAGAATGTTTAAGGTAAACATATCCAGTTCAGTAACTTGCAGATAGCTTTGATAGATAGTGTCCTCTAATGGCTGTTTTAACCAAATTAGGACTGCCCAAGGCCCCATTTTGTCAGAATGCTGTGGGCATAATATCTAAACAAGATATTCTATATTGCAGCAATGGCGTTGGATTCATTGATATTTCATTGCCATTTTTGAAATCAAATAAGCAATGGATGCTTTCTTAATTAAAATGACAATCTTCATCAAACTTAGTAAGAACATGTATGTACATGATATTTTAGACAAGTTTGATAGCCAGTCAGATTGCTCTTGTCACTCTTGAGTTATGCCCTTCAACTGGAAATATTTAACAAGTTACATCTATACCAAACAATACCTATATTTACTATCACTAAAATACGTCCGACTGTTTAAGCGGACAATAAGATCTCAGCTATGTATGGTTACAAGCAAGATTACATTAGTCAAGTCTCCGAGGAGTTATGGGTCTTTAATTTCCAAAACTTAAACAAATAAACAATTTCTGCTCTCCGAGGGTTTATGGCAGTTTGAAATCTTGTTCTTTATTAGTTGTATTAATCATTCTATTAAATCAGTCGTACATGTTGAGTTAAACAATATGTGTTAAAACTCATTTATTTTTTCTACTTTCTAAGTGTAATAAATGCACACGAAATTAAAAAAATGTAAATCAAAAACAATTACAAGTAAATGAGCAGTAATAATATGACGACATCAAACTAACATTTTTTTAGTTAACATTTGGTTGAAAGATTATTTTGGAAATTACCTAAATAATATTTTTAAAGTGTTCCATTGACTGCTTCTGCTTTAGAGCTCATTTGAAATAGCACAAGAGAGTATTTAATACATGTTTGTTATGGCTATTGATAAATATGATTGTGGCTAGTGCTACACTTAAACTATAGTCAGACATACTCGCACTTGTCCTTGACAAAATTTTCAAGCTTCTGATCGACAGTCTAAGAGTAAGGTCTGGGTCCATCTTCGGGTAGTACTTCCAATAAATAAGGATGGTTCCATTTGGACAGAAGTCTCAAGAGTATTACAATAAGTGAAAAACAAAAAAAACCTTCATATCTATGGTTTGTTATGTTTAATTATTACAGCTTCATCTTGATCATTCTTTTTTTTTGCTTGAAACAATGAATCCATTTTCATTCACATGGAACTGGTTTTAATTATACTAAGCTTGAAACATGGTTGAGGAACCTCATGGAGGCAATGTGTTTCTGTAACCAGTTATTGTCTCAACAGTCGCTTTGCTTCAAATATGGCCTTAGTCTTTGTGAAAGGGAAGTGTCTAGAAACGCTAGTGAATAGAAACGCTGAAGTAGCAAGTTGGTTTTAAATATTCTTCGAAGTTGACTGAAAGGCAATCTGAAGCCATTCATGGTAGTACATGTACTCCCTTCTTTGGGTAGGACTGCATCTAGAATAGCATAGTAGACCAAACAGAAAAGTATTAATAAACCCTAACATTGGCCAGGGACAAAGAACCTAGGAACAGCGATATGAAAATAATAGGTCCTATGGATTATACTATCAGCTTGTAGTTGATAACAGTATTTTAAACTTATTCCAGCTCCTGTCAAATTGTTGCAGTCCCTTTTGAATACTAGCACTACCCTTGTAATGGAGTGAGGGCCTGGGTCTGAAAGATATTATTCTTGAACAATACAAGTAGCCTATTAACTCTAATAATAAGGTTGAGGATCCTAGTAGGGAAAGCATTGTCATCAGAACAAAGGGTCCAGATTCCTTCGTAGGGTTACCTTATTCTAATTTTTGGATCCTGCATCCTTTTTAAGCCCCCACTCTGAACGAGGAGTGGCCTTATAGGATGCCCTTGTCCATCCGTCCCTCCGTACTTACGAAACCTGTGTCCCACATAACTCAAAAGCCACAATCATGAAACTTAACAGGTATGTTGACCATCATGTTTAATTGTGCACCTGGGTTTTTGTTTTGGGCCACGCCTGTTAAGACCAGAGTGATGTTACTTATGCATTTCAATATAATGCATTCAGCAAGTAATCTTGTTGTATGTAATTCCAAAAGTATGAGAGTCGCAGTCATGAAACTTTACAGGCATGTTGACAATCATGTGTTGTTGTGCACCTGGGGTTTTGTTTTTGGGCCACACCTGTTAAGACCATAGTTATGGCCCCTTATGCATTTCAATATCATGCATTCAGTGTGTAATCTTGCATCGTAGGTAAGTCCAAAAGTATCAGTCACATTCATGAAACTTTACAGGCATGTTGACCATCAAACTGCACTCATATTTAATATTGTGAACTGCAAATTCATCTGTTTTTTCCCTGAAAGTTTTCACCATTATAATTATTATGTACTTTGAGCACAATATTGGCGTGTTTCACAATGACAACTGAGGGTGGGGGGCATCTCTGTCATATGGACATATCTCTAGTTAGACTTAAGAAAGAGTATAATTGCCTAATTAATTAAATAGTTGTGTTTTCTTTTCTATAAGTCTAGACTGAGAACAACTTTTGAATATTTTTACCTATCTTAAAAAGCGGTTGCTATAACATAGAACTGGGTAGTAACCCTTCTAAAACCTCTGGATAGTGTTACCATACGTCTCATGGCAAATACACTCGCGTCAAGAAGGTGCTTACACTATTCTGTGGTGTAGGAAGCAAGACCGTGTCATATTTTAATGACACTGCTAGCGTTTATAAGACTCCCTTGTTCTATATTGGGGCAACGCTAGCATCCAGAAATGACCGTTTCTCCATTTTACATAAACAGTCCTATTTCTCTAATCTCGAACAATATATGCATGTATATTTTGACATACATGTATACAAGAAAACTACTTTACTTACTATCCTTAAAAGACTTGCGATATTTGGGATTTTACTTTCCTTTACTAGTTTAATCTAGAAATTTCAAAATGTGCCATTCCATTTCAAAATATGTAAAAATGAAAACATTTACAGGTAATACAATATTATGTTTTACTTACAACTAACAAGATTGTAATCTTACTTCCGTTTTCGCATGATGAGAACAATGTATAGACTTTTATAAAGATATGCCTAGCTTCTTAAATGTTGCGGCACCTTTCAATATGAAACAAAATTACCCAGACTTATTCTAAGATTAGTGCAACCCTCAATATGTCAATGCAACCATATGTAATGAAGTTGAAAACTGTTTCCTGAAGGAAAAGAAGTTAAGTTTGCCAGATCTCATTGTATTTCATCATTTAAAGATACATACCGGCAATTTTCCTGTAATTTAGTAAAAGTTAACATAAGACAAAACATCTGAAAAATCTTTATTAAACATGTGTTTCAAAATAACAGTAATATTTATCTAATGTTTAATTACTTCACTTTTTTTTCAAAAAATTAGTTACCATCTGTATTCAGTAAATAAACTTGCTAATTTACCATTATGCTGCTATACGTCATTATGTGACTTTACAAAATATACAACAGGCACTCTGATTTGCATAACTTGTTTGGATGTTCAAATCATATTAGAATACAAATGTGTTGATGCTGTTATTTAAGAAGTGCCTTTTTATGAGTATGATTACTTCCAAGAAGTAGAAGACATTAAATCATGTAAAGTAAGAACAAAACAGATCTAATGGAGACATCTGAACTTCGACTAAATGTATCACCAAATTATCATATTAGAAAATATTGTAATATTTTCTTGAATTAACTCCCTTTATTTGGTGTTTTACAAAGCATTTCCTTTCCGGTTTGCTTCTTTAACTTAAGCAGATCATACTCTATATACATTGTAAATAACAAAATAAACTAACATAAAATGTGTTGATTATCCATTTAAGATTTTATTAAAAGAATACTTGCTATAATGGTGTGGGTGGGGTAATTGTATACACAATTTTAATGTTTTATCATCAATAACGCATATTCTTCAATATAAAATGTCTTCTAAAATATCTAAATTAATGTTTAGAAGAGTTATGTGAAATATCTGTATAAAGATTTACAAGTGATATGAACAGATAATTTTTTTAACTCATAAAATAGGGAAAGTCGTAAATAGTTCTGTTTTCTTTGTATATTTTACCAAAAAGTGTCTTAAATTACATATTAGTCCAATATTATGTGCTAATAATACATCGTAAATAAATAATGGTTGCTAGATCATATAAAAACTAATGTTGATACTAAAATTTGGACTGATATCAATGCAACTTGTAATCATATCTAAATAGTTTAAAGTTAACTTATAATTCTATATCAGAGTTATCTCCCTTATTTTCCAGGGTTCGCAATAAAATAATTTTTGCAGGCCACCTAATTTCATTGAGACATACCATACACTTCAATAAAATCGTAAAATAAAAAGTATATCTTGTCGGCCCTACCTAGACAAAATTTTCAGCTTCAGAATCTAGACTAACAGCTAATAAGGCCGCCTGAAATATCCTGGACGGTTATCGTTACCCCTTAAATGATGGAATAGAGAAATTATGAACTACAGATACATGTATTAATGGAATCCGTTAATCTACTAAACATGAAAAATATGCCCCAGACGACACGACACCAGTTAATGAACTGTCGTTTGAGATGTTTCTTAACTTTACGGTTTATTGATGAAAATACTGAGTTGCGCTCAACCCGGAGATAGTCGGCGTGGGCAGTAATATGCATTTCCATTACTCTCAAGGAACAGGCTCAATCAAGACTGCAATATTTTCATATTTGTCGTGTTTGGTGGCTTTCAATGTTTCCTCTCCATATTTTTCAGACAGTAGTGGTATCCGTTAATCTAGTTAAACTGATAAATTCTGTCAACAATAGAAACATGGGTGTATGAACATATATTTGCAAAACACGTTTAAAAAATTCGTAGAACAATTTAATTGCAATAAAAATGCATTGCAGCCAGGAAAGGACAAATAGTAGATCTTAAAGTGTTGATAGGAATACAGTTTACGTTAAAACATATGAATACAGTTTAAGTTAAAACATATGAAAACAGTTTACGTTAAAACGTATGAATACTGTTTACGCTAAATCTTATATTGAATACAGTTTACCTTATAACATACGAGTATGAAAAAGTTTACGTTTAAACAAATGAATACAGTTTACGTTATAACGTATGAATACAGTTTACGTTATAACGTATGAATACAGTTTACGTTAAACATATATTGAATAGAGTTTAAGATAAAGCAAATGAATACAGTTTACGTTTAATAGGTAAGAATTTTCAATTTATATTTTCTTAAAATTACGGGTTAACAAAATGTTCACTGTTCAATGTAACAGACAAATAATTCTAGACAACATTTAAAATGTTCAAATACAACAATAATTTATTGAATAAAATAGTAAAAATAACAGTAACAATAATAAAAAAGAAGGACAAGAAGGAGAAAATAAATAAATAATATAAAAAAAATAAATAATAAAATAGATAAATGAATAAATAAATAAATATACATATTATAATGATAAAAATTGTTTCTGAAGACGTGATGCAAACTTACTATAAGGCCTTCAAATTTGAAAAAAAACATATAGTATAAAATAATTAAAAACGCACACATCCGAAAGCGATGACACACAAAGTATTAAGATGATGCATTATCATCAAGTCTGTCACGTGACTGTCTAATTATCTGTAGCTGACTTAACCAAATTTAAAACACTGCTCGCGGTCAATTTGTCTTAATCAACGAAATATTTTCTCTTACATTTATATTGTAAATTACACAACACTATAATTTTGAAATACTTGTTGAATGATATTTGAATATGAATTTTAAAATATAAATCAGTATAACACTGAAGTAAACGTAGTTTCATGCCCCTAAATCCAATCATTTTATGTTATAAATTTTATAAAGACCATTCTTGTTAATACATATTAACAATTAGGTTTAACGTGTTGCTGTTGTTGTTGTTGTTTTTGTTCTTTTAAAACGTTAACATTTAACAAAAAATAATGACATTGAACAAAAAACATATTTTTATCATAAAGACTTTTCAAATTTTAAATCTACGAACTCAATGGATAATTTTTATACTTTTAAAAAAATTTAATTAATTTTAAGTAAAAAGGATTAATAGGAAAAACAAAACAATAAAAGTAATTTGTTATAGAATCAATTGTTACATTTCAACAGCAAAATAAAATTTTTGCTAGCCCAAATATTGGATTATACTTGTAAAATGCTAACAGAAATATTATAAGTTATAAATACCACTGACATTCTTTATCACACTTCTCTGGTTTGCTGGTAATCTTACAAACAAACTTTATTGAAACAAATCTCAAAACAACATACACTTGTATGTAATACAACACAAAAATATTTTTAAAAAAGTAAACAGCTTTACACAAAATGAAATTGTTTTTTTAAATTTTATAATTCTAATTAAAACATCTAGAGACATGTCGAGTCAATCGCTTCAAGCAAGCTGTGAGCTAAATGCTCAAGTTTCAAGACATTTTCGCGAAAGTCTTGTTTCTTCGAGACAAATACAATCCACGTGTTGTGTCCACACGAATAAGTTTGATCTGGGGAAAAAAGCAGAGATTTATTGGGTAGGCTATGCAACACAAATTCTATCTTCTACTTTATTGTATATATAGATATACATTCAGGAACACAGAAAACACATTACGAGCTGTCTTTGCACGATATTACCTCAAAACATTGTAAAATGTGATACTGAGAGTTGAAAAACACCCTCCTTAATGATGATTTAATTAATACCATAAAGGAAATGCACCTTTTAAAAAGGACAACTTACCTCTCAATTAAACAGGCAGTTACTGCATCAACTGTAGAGTTTACAGGGCTGAAGGTTATAAAGCTGAGATTGGAATCCAGTCTCAAATCTCAAGCAATTAATTGGCTGAAATGGCGACTGGTCGCCATTTCAGCCAATCAGATGCTTGAGATTTGAGACTGGTTTCCATGCTCAGTTTTATAACCTTCGGCACAGGTCTTACAGTTTGCCACCTACAAATGATATTGACCTTACTGGGCAACGAACCCGTACGGCGGGATTGAGCTAACCGGGACAACCCCAAAAAGGTTGATCTGATAAATGCGATCATCACTGCATGACACCGGAAACCGGACACCGATTATTTACTTACCAAGATCTGAACTCAATGTAAAGAATGGTTTTACTATATTATATATGCAAAATATGTCGAGAGATATGTATGTCTATTAAATAATTTATACACGAAACAAACCCGTCCATTTCTCGAAGTATCCAACCAAATGTCTTCGTTAACGATGTCTTTCAACACGAGCCCATTCTCATGCAGACGATGCAAAAGTCGAGCCACCTGATAAGTAATTATTGCAGCTTCTTGTGTCGTTAGTCTGCGATCTTTCAGCAAATCATCCAGGGTACGTCTACTTGGAACTGCCTTGTGCGTTAACACATCGATGATATTTAAAATATCCAAACCCACTTCTAATATGAAATGACAAAAATAATCATAGAAATAACAACAAAATAATCATACAAAATCATTACCACATCACCATATCTGATTGTTCGAATGATTGTTATGACTATTAAGGAAACATATTAAAAGGGCACATGTATACACGCGTGGGGTTATATACTAAGTAGTAGAATATGCTCTTTTGTCTACTTTTTGGTGTTTGGCGAGGCTGTGTCTGCTGGATGTGGCCATTCCTGTTATGCATATTTCCCTTTAAAAAAAACAACATATTCTTAATTTTCCTCACAATATACCTGTATTTACAGTTGTCCGGGATTGTTCGTCTTCGCTGGGTGTAAATTTCTGGAAAATAAAATGTGTTTTAGAAAAGAGATTGCATACAAAAATGACAGTTATATTTCATTTGAATGAATCAGAAAGTTTATGAGCAGTTGATGCAATGTACAAAACTGTGCACTGTGCTTTAACAAACAGACACACACTGTGGACACACCTTGGTAAATTCTGTAAATTATATGTTAATGTGCATATGTATCTAACTTAAATAAGTTTATCCTACAATCTCACGTTTTTTTTATTAAAAAACTTTTGTGATATGCAGGATTTATATTCTCAGATTCGTTTTTGCTTAGTTTCCACCCATTGTTTCTCGTTTCTAGCAAACCCATTCCTTTATCTAGGGACCATAAATAGAATGGTATTAACCTTAAAAAAACGCATTGAAGGCCAAATGATCACCGCAATATGCACACGATCATTAAAATTTACGAATAGAAAGAAAGTGTACTGTTTTCTAATAATATTGAGTATCGGAGTGAAAAGAATTATAAATTCTATTACTATCCATGAACAGTCAAATAAATCGAGCCTACAACATTTTCATATTTGTCGTTTGCATTAGCTTTTAATTAGTTCACTTTTCTCCTATCTAAGTGATGTCAATACAAATCTATTTTTAACAAATATTTATTAATTTCAGATGGATTGCTTCCTTTTTCAACTTTCGAATATTAAACACGCAAATTTTTTTAACACTTATAATATTAAACTAAGTATTCTCTGCATTGTACTGTTTTAGGTGTAAATATTGAGTTGCGATCAACACGGGGTGCGGCGGCGTAGGCGGTAATATGCATGTCCATTTCTGTTCATGAACAGGCTTAATGAAACCGAGCATGCAGATTTGTGTTCGGTGGCTTTCAAAGTTCCCTTTTCATCTATTTCAAAATTTCCGGAGCAATCTTAAAGATGCGGTACTTCATGTCTTCAATGATGGCCATTAACGGCCACGTTTGAACATGACACCAAGGAACTGCAACTGAACGATGCATGCTGACATTGATTGGAATCTTTTTTAACAACGAGTTCTCGTTAACATAAAATGGATTGTTTTAGTGAAATATCGTCAAAAGACACCTTTGCACCGTATATCGCCGATATCGTGTACAGGAATGGATTAAGAGCAGAATTGATCGGTAGAATTAAAACTGCCTTCCAAGCGTAGACTTCTCCAGGAATCACGTGACCCGATAGCGCCATTAGTCCTGAAAATATTTGTAAAGGTCACAGTTTTTAATAGTTCAGTTCTTACAAAAGAAATACAGTAATGCTATCAGTAAAATAATCCGTTACCGATGTCATGCAGTGATGACAACGCTTGTCAAACTTTTATGGCGGTTGTCCAGGCCAGCTCAGTCGGTTGCGTTGTCGGAATTGCATGTCTAGGCGCTGTCGCCGTGACGGTGCGGGTTCGCTCCCCAGTATAGTCAATATCGTTTGTAAATGTGGCTTCTAGGTCATAAGAATATTTATATTCTGTTTTAAAGTTTAAGACGATACATATAAATAATAAGACTATGGTAAATATTCATGTTTTGACATATCGCCGTTGATATTTTACGAACAATAGTTTAGAAGGTTATCTCTGTCGATAAAACTTGGAAGTCCATATGCGTAAAACATGAAGTGAATTCGGCCAAGCAGTGCGTGGGTGATGTTTACAAAGCTCCAGCAGCCGTAAAACTTCCACGTACTTTCAATCAATACTGTTATCTTTCTACTTTTTAGCTGCGTAGGGAGACTTATTTTCTGGGTGTGGCGATTCCTGATGTGCCTATTTTGATAGAAGCTCGAATAATTATGATAGTAGTTGTTTTAACATACCCATTGTGCAAAGTCTGTGGTTACCACCAGTAGAAGGTTCCTTGCCACTTTTAAATCATTTTCCCGTCGGGAAACGTTCATGCCCTTCTTACTCATGCGATTCTTCTTTATTTCCAGATAAATGAGCCACTGGCCGTATGCTATCACGATAAACGCAATCATATTGAAAACGATAAATATCAGGATTGAATAAAGCCACCCTGGCGGCTTGTCCAATGTCAAAGGCAGAGCTAAACACACGCCAGTCCTGCTGTAAAACCGATCCTGGAAATATTCCACGTAGACGACTGGTAATATAGCCATTACTATTACAACGATCCAGCAAACAATGGAAGCTTGTAAAGCTGACTTTATTTTGAACCGGACTTGCCCGAATGGAAACTTGACAACAAATATTCTATCTAATGTTATGAAAAACAGAAAGAGAACACTTCCCTCTGATGACAGTGTTGATAGAATCCCTGCAAATTTACACCAACCGCTGGTCCTCCAGTAGTCGTCATTTTCTATATATCTGAAAAATAAGTTTTGTTTAGTATTGAAGATTGAGAAGTTAAAAGACTATAATTTATTAACTGAAGCGCATGCTTGATGTGTTTGATTGTATTCGACTATCATTTAATAACTTGTGTGATAATATCATGCTTGATATTATTTGACACTTGTCCGGTAATAAAAGCATGTTGTTTGTTAACTGCTCTTAAATAATTAGATATATTTTTTCACATTTGTCCAGGAGTAGTCATTCTCTATATATCTGAAAAAGTGCATTCTATTTAGTATTTAAAATTTTGAAACGTTTATTGACCATATTTTAATTAATTATTGCACCTTCGTGTGAAAAACGATTTTCTTTTTTTTTAATGAATTAAATCATTCGTTTTATATGGTGTTTTAAAAGGTGACAACGAGTAAATGTTGAAATTCTATACATTGTCATGTTTCTCTTAAAAAGGCCAAAAGCAGAAACGTCGAATAAATAAGAGTAAAAATGAAATGTGTGTTTAAATTCATTTTAACATGTGTAAAAATAAATTTCTTGATACATGTATTATTTATGCTTGTTTGGCAAGCAACAGCAAACAGCACCTTTTAAAGAGTTCTTTTATAATCGGTTATTTTTATTTTTTCCACATGTTCTTATAGATATGCGAATAGGCAAGTTTCAGAAATGTTCCTCACCTGTCTCGGTAAAAAGTGTCAGCAATAGCAATTATCAGCATATATACCGAGCAAAATTGAAAACTTACCTATTTTTAAATTCAAAGAATTTGTTCAGTGATTCTATATTGTATCCTTTGTTTATTTTATGGTATTTGCATATCTCTGGACATTTGATAAAGGCGGAAGGTTTTGTTATTTTTTTTCACAAAGTTCAAAGTTATCTCCTCTTTCCTAAATAATGATGAGATCGGTATTATTAACAATAAGGTCTCAACCAGAACTTTTCACTGTCAAATTCAAAAGTTTATGGCATGTACAGAGGGAAAAACATAATCATTTAAGTTCACTGGTGCAAAGTAATAAGATACCGTTACTTATATATCCGTTTTTTTTTTCAAATTACCTCCCTTTTGATAAAAATAAGAACAAAATCCAAATCTTATTTTGCTAACAACACATAAGTGTTTTTCTGTATTTCTTCTTTTAAACCAACAGATTAAGAACCGACAACTTCCAAAATAAAGATATTGGTGATCAAATTCTTCCAGATATTTACATTTAATGGCACCATTATTGTAATAGGAGTTTTCCATGTTAATTGTGTCAAGTTTTCATTTTGGCTCAGTATATATTCCCATCATAAGGTCAGAAACGGCAAGATTTGTTACAAAGATTCCGTAGCCTAATTTCATCTTCTGTCTGTCACATATTAGCCGATAAAACAGAGAAAATATATTTCCGATCAATGCTAGTAGCCCTATAGTCCACAATAAAGTCTGAAGCGGCGTGTTACGCATAAGGTCTCAAATTGATAAAAATTCATCCTTCAGCCAAATACGTAGGTCGTAAACAACAGAACTTGTAAGCTGGTGTTATGAGATGCTCCAGTCCGACAACATCACTAAATATAAGTTTACCAAATTTGCTGATGGAATTTTCATGAATGGTTAAAACCTTTATCATAGATCCGTTAAATGCAAAATCGTCAATTGCTCTTAAATCGTTTCCAGCAATATCCAGTGAAGTAAGCGATGAACCAGCAAACGTGTTAGCAAGGAGTGTAAACAATTTAGTGCCTGTAATTTTAAGAGATTTTAATTGTAATCCATTAAAGGCTCCTTGGTCAATGGACGTTAAGAATACGTTTCCAGTAAGAAACAGAACTTTCAAAAATTTCAATTCAACAAACATGTCCCGTTCAAATCTCGAAAACGTGTTGTAACTTAGGTCTAACGATATTAAATTGGGAATGAACTTCAATGAGTCCGAGTTAATACTATTCAACTCACACCATGATGCATTAAGTCGCACAAGAAAAGGAAATTATAGTTCTCTTTCAAGATTTTTCAGAAGTTCAATCGCAAGACTATGGGAATGACTTATGCCCAGAACTCGTGTCGAGACCGACAAGTTGAAGTCACCATTCATCTGAACGTTTGAGCAATTAACAATTAACAAATCACAACTGCAATGAGAAGGGCAGACGAAATCACAATGGTCCTCATCGTCACCAAACGGACAGTGTGTTGTATTGTCGCAGACTTGGTTCTGTGGTATGCAAACCTTGCTCAGCCTGCAGCGGTACATCCCTGCACATGTCAACATTCCTGAAGATATATGTTTATTTAAGAATTAATCTAGAAATATTCATAATAATATGACAACTTTTTATAGAAAAAAATACTTATGTAAACGGCATCATTTTTGTAAAATGTGCTTGCATGATACTTTAGGCTTGTATAAGATTGTGTTAATTAGGGCATAAGGACAATCCTTTTTGTATTAAACTCTTGTACTTGTTTTGTGATATGAGAACCTGTTGGGGCAAGTGTGAGGTTGGTGCACCCTAGAACCTGGTTTAAACCCCCAGTGGCAATTTGATTGCCACTGACCGTTCAAAGGCGGTAACCCCTCGGGTTCTCATTTTTGTTTATTGTTTGTGGTGTCTTTTTTGAAACTGATCATTTTATTAACCATGCTCTCTCCCCCTCTCTTCTTCTTGACTGTGTGGGGAGGCTGTTTTTTCTGAATGTGGCGATTCCTGATATGCATATATCACCATTGGATGGAATTTAATATAATACAAGCATAATACTTATTTTTATAACTTGGAGAGATGACTTCTTTGAAACGTATGCCAGTTGAGAAACGGCAATTAAAGAATCAAAAATTAAACATTTCAACACAATTCTTTTAATTTATTTCTTTAAACATTTATTGATCCAGGAAACATGTTTGTTTCTGATAATCTAGTAAAGCATGTGTAAAGTCGGTGCACAATAAACTCGATTGAAACCCAATGTTGCAATTAAATGTTACCACTGACCTAACCAATAGACCCTTTTTTCTTTTTATTGATTTCCCATCTCATCTAAATGTGTCAAAAGCAGAAAGTGTTTTTGGACTTTAATGATGTTCAGAATAATTCGAAATAACATTTTTTACGACATAACTTGAAAGATACTTACCATTGCATAGGTCCGGAAAAAGAACAGGTCCAATAGTTCCAATTATTTGTTCATCTTTGAGAATTATTTCCATTGCCTTCAAAGATTCCCTTTGCGTTTTGAAGCCTTCGCTATAGTTACGTTATATAGTTTATAAGTCAAGTTGGTTTGTGCATACATTAAATTAGATAAAAGTAGCATTTCTCTCCTCTCTAAACCTTTGTCTTCTGTCATCACAATCAATGTACGGACGCCTTCAGATTTTAAAAATAGTTGATTAAAATAGTGACGTTTTAATATAGCGCTATAAGTACGTCGCACTATGTTATGTATTCTTATCATTATTTATCATGATTTTTCCGGCACATACCGAGCTCCCACCTTTACGATACAAACCTCCACAACTTTACGATATTCTTAAGTCATTCATTAATTTACTACGCCATTCATAAATTTAACGTCGCGTTCTTTTTTATTTCTTATGTAAACCGCTTTGTTGACTAAAATTTTGTTTTTAGTGTATTCAAATTGGTTTTGGGTGAGAAGGATATGTAATAAAAGGTACATGATGGCAGTATGCAGTCTGTAGGTCCGTATTTATTATTTCTCGTTGCGTATGGTAACCACATCACACACGAGCTTCGGTCTTGCGTGATATTGTTTACATACCCAACTATACCTTTGACCTTCGTTCTCGCGAAATATTGTTTACATACCCAACTCGAAAATAAGACCCTATTAGAAAGCATAATAAACTATAGAAAACATGACATGTTTCGAAAGTATGGCAATCATAGCTGGTACCATTTTATAACGGGTTAACTTAAATGCTTTCAAGCTAAGACATGGGACCTTATAGTGTCAGCAAAAGTCTGACTAGCCCGAGTAGGAACATCCGCTGGACTATTAAGAAATTAACCTTTAACGTTGCCACAAAATAACGGATATAATTATATTATTTATGTAAATTTATTAACTATTTACTACTAAATTGCTATGTTTTCATCATATTTTGCTTGGAGTTAATTTTCGCCTATATGTGCTATTGTAAATGCGCAAAAAATAAATTGCCAGCTATGTTTCACCAATTAATAATATGTTTCAACAGAAATAAATGGCGCAATTATATCATTTGTGCGAAACAAAAAAAAACAAGGTCACAATACAATTGTCAGTACAATTAATATTTGTATCTAGTAACATAAGAAAATAACTCAAATTTGCAGTATTTTATACAATCAAAGCTGTGTTATTTTCTGATTGCAAACAGAATGAAATTCCTTTATAAATTACGAGCTGACCAAATGCTATTTTCATAGAAATTAACGCCTGATTGCTGCTGATAAACCGTAGCAATGTGATTTGTTAAATGGCCCATTACGCGTTTCGATTCTATGACTTGATGGTGGCTAAACGTACTAATGATAAGAGAAATAAATATTCAAATAATAATTACTGTGTGATGTAGACAATATATAACATCTTGTCGGCCTGTAAGCTTCTGCTATCAATTTCAGGGTATCAAAGGGAATAATGAAGCGGCTTTCTGGATGCAATTTATTGTTTAAGAATAAAAGGGATGTTAGGGATCGGGTCTCAAGTGAAATACATCATTTATATTACATGTCTTATACGTATTTTCACACGGTTTAATTTTCGTCTTACATGATAAAGATAAATGTATCTTATGTATAACATACATAAAAATACTTTTACTAATTTGGATCCGTTATATATGTATTCAAGTAGATAAGGAGAGATCCGGTTTATAGTAGATTTTCCGTTCAAAAGTCCCGGCGACAATGTGAATAAAACGACTAAGTCTACGATGTATAAACTATAAACTATACTCTCAATCAAAATTCTAATTGGTCATCAATTGTATGCGTTTACAATGTATGCTAGTTTCGTATCTTCCCTACATCAAAAGAGGTTTTGGAAAGAACTGTTTTGTCTTGAAATCAATTCTCAAATGTCATTTTAATCTTTATTGATTGTTTTTTTAATGAATCCAATACCATTTTCTTACACCGCAGGGTCAAAATTAGAACAGTCTTTAATTAAAAGGGAGGTAATTTTAAAATTGGATACTTTGAAGGGGATTTATTTAAACAAATTTGCTGTTGATTAATTTTTTTATGTTTTACCTACTCATGAAGGGTCCTATTAGAACAAAACAAGAAATTAAGAGCAAATTTCTGTTTGCTTGCCCTTTTTATGCAAGAAATGCATTTTTAGCAAAATAAAGGATCACTCTTGCTAAACTGTTCCAAAGTAAATTATTACAAGATTTAAGCTTAAGTTGAAGAATGTTGTTGGCTAATGATCATAAATAAAGAGTGAATTCAATGTATTTCTAATAAAAAAAATACGGACAAACAGTGACCAATTCGAACTTTTGGTGAGTGTATATTATTGTAAAATTATATTAGATACAAATCTACATGTAATGTAAAACTTGTAAATTAAATGTAAAAGTTCTGTAAATTAACCATTTAATCAAAAGTTGAAAAAGTTAATTAGCCAAGTGTCTAATACAAGCCGAGGCCATATCAGTTTATATAATGGCAACTGGGTAACGACTGTCTGACATGCATCCTGGGATTTGGTTAGAGCAGATAATTGAGAATAACGGTCATAATATAATCAATGACTTCAGGGTTTGGTCTTTAAACAGCTGGACTACTGGCCGCCCTTTTGGAGAAATGCTGTCAAATTATAAATTAACGGAATGCCAGCTTTGCTGTTTATACACAGATCGAGATGAGAAGACAAATAGCTTTAGAAATCAAATATTCCAAAATAGAAGAAACAAAGGTGATAGAGAATTCAGAAATTTCCACTGTAGTGTCTACGTGGTTCTTACTCGATCTCGCAACCTCCTGGTGGTTAAATGAAAGGTACCTGAAAAATGACCATCAAAATATTTAGAAGTGCATTCAACATAAAGTTCAGATAAATAATGCCCAAAGTTAACTCTGAGGCACACAATTTTCGATAATTTGAAATGCGTAGCTTTATGTTAAAGTAGAACTACGCAATTATTTGAATCTGATGGTGATTATGTATTAGGTATTAATCAATATTAATCATAAACGGAAGTATTATGCGAAAAAGCACGTTTTGGTTTCCAAACGGTAAATATTTTGCATTATCAATGCAAGCAAAACATTGCGAATGTGCAAAATTTGATTTCAAAATGTCAAAAAAATTACCGACAGTACACTTTAATCATCGAACTTAAGCTTTTTGTGCTTTCCACGCACTGTACCTTGATTTCGAAATTAATAAAAACATAATTTAAAGGTACATGTGTATGTAACAAGTAGATTTCACTTAGTCTCAAAGTGAATAGAAACATAATTTAAAGGTACGTCTCAATGTAAATAGTTGTTATGGAAATGCACTTTATACATATAGTACAATGTATATACACTATAAAGTTCAAGAAAAATAGCATAATGCGACATAAACTTCCTTGTATTTCACTTATTTTTCAGAACGAACTATTACTAGAATTTTATCTGGAGAGCTTACAATCAACAGCAATCAGTCCCTGTCCGAACAAATTTTAATGTGTTGTACTATGAATAAAGTATTGTTTTAAGACTCATATATGTCACATTCTAGAGCTTTAGATCTAAACAACAAGGTGCATTTATTTGGTTATATCATAGTATGTTTTCAGTGTTTTAGATGTAAAGCTACTGTATCTTTTAGTATTAAATAGTTCGCCACGCGCCGAAAACCAGGCTTTCATTTAATACTTAATAATATACTTTTGTATAGTAAATATCTGAAATGGAGAAACTGAACTTCTATTTTTAGCAACAGTGACCTTGATCTTGATCTAAGCCAAGTAATAAGGAGAAACCTAAATTTCTATTTTTAGCAAGAGTGACATAGACCTTTTTTCACAGACACCTGGGTATCAATCCTTAGTAGTGTCTTGATATAAGCTACCCACAAACCAAGTTTGGTGTCAATAGGCCAAAGAAAACTCAAAGCTATTGAGCAGAAGCTGAATTTCTATTTTTAGCTACAGTGACCTTGAGCTTTATCACAGGCGCCTGGGTAGCAATCTCAAGCTGCATTTTGATATTAGATACCAACACTAAGTTCGGCGTAAATATACCAAAGCAAACACAAGTTATTGAGGGAAAACTGAATTTCTATTTTTAGCAACAGTGACCTTGACCTTGATCACAGATACCTGTGGCAATCCCAAGCTGCCTTTTGATATCAGCTACTCATATACTAAGTTTGGCACCCAGAGGTACGAGCAAACTCAAGTTATAGAGGGTAAGCTAAATTTCAATATTTAGCAAGTGACCTTGACCTTGATCACAGACACCTGGGTAGCAATCTCAAGCTGCCTGTTGATATAAGCTACCCACAAACCAAGCTAAGCGTCAACAGGCAATTTGGCATCAACAGATAACATTCACATAATACTTAACAAAAAATCTAAGTCAAAAAGGGGCATAACTTTGGCAAAACACAGTCAGGGGTTATGAAACTTGACCTGATAATTGGTACCGTGATGTCAAACAATTATGTAAAGTTTCAAAGCTATACCTTGAATGGTAACTGAGAAAAAGACAACTTTCACAAAAAACTTAACAAAATTTCTAAGTGAAAAAGGGCATAACTTTGTCAAAATACAGTCAGGGATTATGAAACGTGTCATTATAATTGGTATCGAGATGTCAGACAACTATGTTAAGTTTCAAAGTTGTATCTTAAACGGTTGCTGAGAAGAAGACAACTTTCACAAAAAACTTCACAAAATTTCAAAGTGCAAAAGGGGCATAACTTTGTCAAAATACAGTCAAGGATTATGAAACTTGTCATGATAATTGGTATTGATATGTCAGACAACTATGTTAAGTTTCAAAGATGTACCTTGAACGGTTACTGAGAAAAACACAACTTTCACAAAAAACTTCACAACATTTCTAAGTTAAAAAGGGTCATAACTTTGTCAAAATACAGTTTGGGATTATGAATCTTGTCCTGATAATTGGTATTGATATGTCAGACAACTACGTTAAGTTTCAAAGTTGTACCTTGAACGGTTACTGAGAAAAACACAACTTTCACAAAAAACTTCACAAAATGTTGACGCCCGCCCGCCCGCCCGCCCAACGACATACCCCAATCTAATAACCAGGATTTTTCTAAAGAAAACCTGGTTAAAAATGAATAAGCTATTTCAGAAAGATTTCCATACGAGCGCAAAAACCATTTAAACCCAATTGAATGCAATATTGAAATGCTGGAATGAGTTTTAGTTTTTATCAAACTTTGCTTTAAAAA
>JAZAYU010001027.1:0-102582 GCA_038501625.1 Corbicula japonica
TCAATGCAGGACTTGTGTACGTTTTGTTTTAAAAACGGTTTCACTGATGGCAGCCTTAACAGTGTTGTGTTTTTATAAACGGTTTAATAATTAAATATCTGTCTGTCTGTCTGTCTGTCTGTCTGTCTGTCTGTCTGTCTGTGTCTGTCTGTCTGTCTGTCTGTCTCTTTCTCTCTGTGTCTGTCTGTCTGTCTCTGTCCCCCCTCTCTCTCTCTCTCTCTCTCTCTCTCTCTGTTTGTCTGTCTCTTTCTTTTTCTTTCTCTCTCTGAATCGTTTTCATGCGGTAAATGGTTTACATCTGCTATGAACGCCTGAGCAATGTCAGCGTTGAGTCAAAATCAAACATGTATTAAGTGCAGGTTATAGTTACTGGTAGTCTTAATAATTCGACTGCAAGCACAGACCCATTATCATACTGACTTTTTACAGATGTCTGTCCTCTACGTCTCAAGCAGTTACGATCAAAACTGTGATGGAAGTCGCACTACTTTAAATTCATATTTTACTGTCATTTGAAAATTTCAGCACTGATGTGTTTATTTGTTGTTATAAAATATAAACAGTCTCTAAAGTATTCATAAAATAAAAAAAAAAATTTAACAAATAACACTTTTAAACTTACTATTGTTTATGCCGTTTACATGTTGATTTTATTTGTTAACCAATGAAAGCGTCCCTTTTATAAATCAAGTAGACTTTTAAGGGTGAAACATAAAAACTGTTGAGATGTGTGGATGTTTATAAGTTTTTTTTTCGTAATGAACGAACAAGTTTCTTAAAAAGTATCACATATGTATTGATTCTAATTGGAATTAGCTTTTCAGTTATATATTTCTTTAAGGATATATAAGGTTTCAAAAACTATTTGAAGCCGTCAAAAGTTGCGACACAGATTCTGATCGCTGGCATAAAGACATAGAAGGAAAAATTTCCGCATAGATTTGAATAGTAACTGTGTTGTGCGCGAAGGGCGACTATCATATACATAGAAAATCCCTTGTTGCGCACAAATAGTTGGGCTAAGTTACTGGTATTTATTGGTTTATACAATCATATTAATGTTTGTTGATAAAATCATGTAACCCTTTACTCCATATAAACAGGTTAAAACGTATGTGTGAACAGTGTAATTCCAGGTCAGCCAGCACATCCATTCCATCTGATCAGAATATACACTGCTCAATTTTAGATTCAAAAGGTTATTTCTGAAAAGAAGCAAGCACTATAGTTCTCGGTCAGACAGCACATTGTGCCAGCTGATTAGGATCTACACCGATCGCACATGCGATAAAATCCCAATATAAATACATGGTTAATTTGTTTACATAGTATATGTGGTATTCGGGGATTGGCCTAGGAGAAGTTAACTAGATTTTTCACTTTCTGCATTAAACATGCAACAAAAATGTTTCCATTGGCTCAGTTGAGGGTAAAACTCAGAACTTGCATTTTTCCCATTCCTCTCTTAGCAATTTCCTGACTTTCTGTTGATCAGTCTTTGCTTGATTTCATACTGCATTTTATATCTGATAGTATTGTTTCTGTGTGATAATTTATCAGTTTTTTGTGACTCTGATGCTGTTTTAATCTCATGTAATTATAAATCAACCAATGTAAAATGTGTTCTCTAATCATTTTAAGTTTTTTTATTGACCTTAAAAATTCTGGAGCTTGAACCAATGCTAGTGAAGGATTTAATTGACTCGATCCATTCATCTAGTTATGAAAAACAAAACATATGGGTTGTTTCAAGTGTGTGAAGCCCATAAACCTTGGATTGTTAAGTGTGTGAAAACTGAAATGTTTTACATATCTTGATGAAAGATGTGATTCATAAATTCAAGCCATATATTAACAGTCATGAACATTGTCAGTTCTCACCAAACATTGGGAAGATTTGTGATAACATAGCTAACACAGGGCGAATGAAGGCACTAAATATATTTCGTGTTTACAGAAGTTGCGTTTCTAAATTCTTTAAGTATATTTGTCTCAAGTTCAGAAAGCACTGAATCTTCTAAAAAATTAACATTAACATTCTTTATTTACAGCATCAATTTAGAACACACACAAAGTTTAGGTTGGTTTTTCAATTAACCTTAGGTGTGTTATAGCAGTGTTAGGAAATACATGCACTTGGTTCTATCACAACACCCATTTTATGCAAGTAAATGACAAAATTCCACATGAAATCAAAGTAGGAGACAAATTACCAATTAAACAAGGGCCCAAAGTCCTCAACGTGAAATTGGAGGCCAGTGTAAAATCGCAAGCATATGATTAGTTAATACAGAGACATGAGATTTTAGGCTAGTCTTGAGTTTCAGTTTTATTAAGTTTGACAAAACTCTTTGATTAAATTGTCACAGAGTACTGGGCCCAAGATAATTAATATAAGTTTGAAGACCAGTTTCAAATCTCAAGCATCTGATTGGCTGAAAATTCGACTTGTTACTCTCAAGAATCTGTTTAGCTGAAACGGCGACATGTCGCCATTTCTGCAAATCAGATGCTTGAATTTTGAGACTGGTCTTCAGAGTTAGTTTTTATCTTGGGCACTGTTCATTCTGCCGACAACATTTGACCTCTGGATAATTATTTCATTTTGCTTTCTCTTTCCAGTTAGCCAACCGGGTCAGCAGTTGTGATCAGCCTGAAAGATAGCATTTTAAAAGTCTGTCTTGGTCTGTCAATATGAGAGCGCCGTTTTTGTAGTTTAATTAGCAAAACAACAACAACTTAAAAGTTACATGTATATTTATTAATACAGTTCAAATTCTAAACGAATTTGGTCAACTATTACAAAATAGAAATCTTTAAAATTCCATTTAATAATGAAATGCAAGATATCAATTTTAATAATTTGAATTGTCAACAAATAATAAATATTGTTTAAATAAGACAAACAATGTCCTTTTTAAACAGGAAAAGTAAAATTACTTTGTTATACATGGACAACACTTGGTGGAAAGAGAAAATAAATACATGTATATCATTTTTTTCTATTTCCCAAAATATGAATAAAACAATTCAAAAATATAAAATTGTATTCATTGTATGAAACTTGTAACATAATTAAATACTCGTCAACTAACAAACGGTGTTGCAGTGTTTTCGAATTCAGTTGTGCATCCAAGCTTTCTTCTTTCATTATGGCTCACTTAAAACCAACCGTGTCACATTGTCCACGAGTGACCTATAAACTTAAAAATTAAGTAAGAATTACTTAAAATAGGACACTGCCACCTCCGCCCAACATCATAAAACTAAGATTGGCGACCAGTCGCCATTTCAGTCAATCAGGTGCTTGAGATTTCAGACTGGTCTCCAGATTTAGTTTTATGATTTTGGGGACAGCATTTCCACCTTAGAAAAGATTTTATAACAGTTTCAGATGTATACGATGCTATGCTTGTTGAATGTATATAAAAAAGTATCCACTTTCCTACAATATACCTGTAATTTTGTTAAATTAGCACAATAAAAATTTAAGCTATTTCTTTGAAATTTGCATTTTTGTAATAATGGTTAAGAAATAAAATGTTCTTAAAAATATGCATGCACAACTTAGTTATCTTTCATGTTATACTTTGGGGTTCAGGAAGAAGTCAGTGATTCTATAAAATATTCACATTAGAATTAAATCAATTAATCAAGTTATTGTGGTAAATAAAATAAGAAACATTCTTAAATAAATCAACTAGTCCTTTATAATCATAAGTATAAATTCAAACCATGTTTCCTCCCTCTCAATTGAAAATGAATTGTGTTGAAATCCTGTACAAATTGGTTTTCGGTAGGCAGTTTTTTCTAGATAGTTGCAAGTTGTTGTTAATTAAAGAAATAAATGCCATTTAACCCTGAACTTCATTGCGGTTTTTATCCGACTGCGGTCCGATCAGGATATCTACTGGCATTTTCTTGGTAAAAAAACAACAACATAATATTAAATATAAAATCAACAAGCCTAAATGTTAATCCTGATCACCATGCATGGCTATGAAGGCTTATCTGGATCAACATTGGTCCCGAATGGTCTTCTTCTGCTAAATGATTTAAGTTAGCGAGCAAATACATTGCCAGTTTCAAATAACTTATAATAATAATTTGGATGTTTGTATGTATGTATAAGGATTGTCTCTTGTTTAAGTACGATGCACTTAAAGATATTGTGAAATAATATTGAAACTTGAAAGTCTTGAAGTTTATTCATGATTCATCTCTATAATAAAACCATGAACAAGCAAAGTAACAACTGTTATTTGAATACTAGCATGACATATTTAACATGAGTGAAATCAATAATGAAATTTACATATGAAAGGAAAATATAGAGAAATATAGCTTCGTGCTAGCACAATAAAAAGAAAAAAAACAACAACAAATATATATCTACTTTTAACAAAAACAGTATATACATTCTAAATATATACATAGATTGATCATTCTGTGTAAAAAACAAACAACAAAAAACAAAACAAAAGCAGATACAATAGTTTCGGGCTGACGTTTTTGTTGAAGAGTGGTTCTCTTCTGTTTCATGATTTAAGTTAAGTTACCGAGAAAATACATCGTCAGCTTCAAATCACTTATAATAATAGTTAAGTCTATTCACGATTATCTCTTAAAATGAACCCTGATCAAGCAATTTAACAACTTGTTACTTGAATACAACCATGACATATTAAACATGAGTGAAATCAATAATGAAATTTACATATGAACGAAAATATAGAGATACAATAGTTTCGTGCTGGCACAATAAAAAGATATAAAAAACAAATATTTAATATCTACTTTTAACAAAAAACAGTATATACTAGTACATTCTAAATATATATACATAGATTGATTATTCTGTGTAAAAAAAAACAACAACAAAACACAAAACAAAACAATTTATTTGAATATAACCATGAAATATTAATACAAAATACAATCTACAGAAACTATACAGTATACACATTCTAAATATATACATAGATTGATCCTGAATGTAATCGTTTCTGTACATTGTATTTTGTAAAATTGTTCAAGAGAAAGAAAAACTGTTTACATAAATATAAATTACTTCCTTTATGTGGAAATCTGTAATAAAGCGTGAAGGACCAATCTAAACGCATCGCCGATGTTTAAAATCTAATAAATACATTCTTTCTCGTTAAATATGCACTAATGTCAGATACAATAGTTTCACGCTGAAATTGCTAATAATTCTACAAAAAGGTCAGCCCGAAACTATTGTATCCGTTTTTATTGTTGTTTTTTTTACACAAAATGATCAATTTATTTATATATTTAGAATGTATATACAGTTTATACACTGAACCTTCATATATAATGACTTATTTAATGCAATACATCTAAATAGATGTTTCGTACCTTAATTCTTTTTTTAATAGATATGTAAATCGAAGCGACCAATTAGTAGGTTTTTCTGCTTTCTACAAAGGAAACGTTGAACATTACTTTTATTGGCTTGCAATAACTCAAAACATGTTACTTGAAATAACAATTCTTAACAATAATTTTCCAAAACGACATATTTCAATTGCTAAGACTAGAGTATCTAAATACACTGCCAAAGGGGTACATTTTAACACACAAAATATTTTAACTACTTTATTAGAAACCCTCTAATCATTCATTGGTTGGAATAGATGTACATATTAATTATCATTCAGTAATAGTTTACTGTAAATATAATACCTGATCCAATATTTATCCATTTCAAATTAGAACATATTTTTAGCCTTTAGTTATATGGGTGATCAGTGTAGATCCAGATCTGCTTTTCTGTTGTGTCTGATCTGAATCTACACGATTCCTTTCTTGGTAAGAAACAATCTAATGATTATAGAATAAACAGTGAAGATCCTAATGATACTGTAATGATCTGCAGGCTTATCTGGATCTACACTTGTTGCACATGGAATAAAATATGTATACATAAATGAAACGTTAATGATATTGAACAGTGGTAGAGCTCTATTCATGGTGCAAAACATTCTTGCAACTCTTGGTTATAGGGCATATTGGGCTTTTCCGTTATCATTGAAGTAAAAAGATATTCATGATAAGCCTACAGGTTTGAATGATTTCTAAGATCACATAACTAGTTTTCCAAGAACCCTTGAGCCCAAGACAAAACTAAGACAGGAGACCAGTTTTCAATCTAAAGCATTATAATTGGTTGAAATTGACATTACTTTTCAAATGGACCTAAAAAGCTTGAGTTAAGAGACTAGCCTCCTATTTCAGCTCTGTTATCTTGGACCAATTCCCCAAGAAAAATATCTGACAACTGACTTGGATAGATTTTTATCCGTAAAAACATTTATGTAAGATTGCAAGTATGCTTGTAACAGAAGTAGATGTGAAATAATAAAACTAGACCAAATGAAAGAAGAGACACAACTTTTAAATTCCGGTATTGAAACGGTCATGAAAACATTTTATGATTTGGAAACTATCATATACTTCCAGAAGAGTTTGTTGATGTTTCATTATATTAAATTGTGCCTTCTAAGATATATTTTGTGTAAGCATTTTGATTAAAGGACAATGCCAATATTGCTTTGTTGATAAACCAGTATCATCATATGGGCAAGTTGTTGATTGAAAAATATTTGAAATTTTTAAAAGTCGTGTTCCTTTTTTCTTGACTATAATTAATACAATTTCTTTGGATATAAATACTACATAAAATTCAAGTTCGTGAAACTATACAACAAACTAACAACAAAATGTTTTAACATTATGTTAAGTTTACATTTACAGTATGTAAAGTTCATGCCAGTAGTTATGCACTGGCCCAAAGTTCTGATTGATCTCATTTTGTCTGTAAGTTTTTATTAGAAAGACATTGACTTAACTGCTTATCTGTTTTCATTTGTCAACATCATTCTTCGATTTTACCTTTAATCTTTAAATATTTGACTGAGGAACACTTTGGTGTTCAAGCTAATTTAAGCTTAATTTTGCTACAAAGGCATTTCTTGCTGAAAGAGGTCAAGCAACCATAAAACTACTTTTATTTAGTTTTTCTGTTTTTAAAAAAACCCTCATTAGTAAGCAAAACATAAAACTTATTAAACAACAGCATTTGTCCATTTTACAGTATCAAATTTTATATCATATATTTACCTCCCTTCCAATTAAAGGCTGTTCTTATTTTCAGCCTGTGTTGCGAGTGAATTTATTTAAACAATATGAATCAATACCAAAACCACATTGAATAATTGATTCCTAAACAACACAGTTATTATCCAACCCTCTCTTGACACAGGGAAGAAACGAAATTAGGCTACATTCTAAACACATACGATTTATGACCAATTAGAACTTTGGGCAAGTGTATGTTGATGTCAAATAATATATAATGTCAAATAATAAATAATACATTTTTTAAAACATGAACAAGTACTTCTTAAATTAAATTATCAAGCAAGAAATGATTCTATACAACATTGTAACCAAATAAAATTTTGTTTTAAACATTACACAAATAATGCACGTCATTAGGAATTATATTCGGTTCAATTTCCAGTTAATGTCAAATAATACTCATGGATCTTTAATTCTCGAAACGAATGATCAAGCAAGTGATTCTGTACAACAAATGAACACAATACAATATTGTTTTTAACATTACATAAGTTATTTTCATGCAAGATATTATATACATTTAATTTAGTTCAAGAACCTGGTCAGCATGCTCGACTATTCGAAGAATCGGCTATAAAACACGGCTTGCAATATTAAAGCACATTTTAAATGGGGCATCATTGAGTGGACTCAGGAGCGAGTAGAAGTTTGTTAAGGTGGTATTCTTTTGTCACAATATACTTTTTAAAGTTGGGGGGAGTGTGGTTTCCCATTTTCATAAAATTTCATGTTATTTAATAATTAAAAATATTCTTATTACTTCAGATATCATTTATAGGGCATATAAATGTTACAGGTCAATCAGGAATTATAAAAAATAGAAATATGAAACAATTTCTCTCACTGAGTGTAGCCTTATTGCCGGGAGTCCAAACTTCCAAATTATCTACTATAGTATTAAACTACAGTCACAGGAAGGTTGTCTATATCAAGGTTAACAAAGTCTTAGAATTTAGTTCAATAAACTTTACTAGAACAATAGCAAAACATGTTTCTCCCAGTGACTACAAAAGGAAATTTGACATTCATGTTTGCATTGTTTATAACTATTGTTCTAGTAAAGTTTATTGAACTAAATTCTAAGACACTGTTAACCTTGATTATAGACAACCTCAAGAACACTTTCCCTCCCCCACATAACATTTTTTTTACTTTAGAAATAAACAAGAGCCAGTCGGAAACAACAGTATGATCAATAGCCTCATAAGTGAATAACACGAAAGAAAAAATGGCGGACGTGGTGAGAGATGTGATTTTTTAAGAGAAAAATGGAAAGGTAAAAACAAACGTTTTGGAGGTTTGGGCTTGATAGGTACCTGAATCCAAACCCCAACAGTGTTCAGTGGCACTCTGTGATTCCTGTATCCATCATGTCATTTAACCCTTTCCTCCATATAATTATACGCATTTTTAATTTTTTTTTCGTATGTGCGACCAGTGTAGAGTGCCGTCTGATCAGGATCTGCACTGGTCGCATTTTGGTAAAAAATAACCTAATGAATTATAAATCGAACAGTTTAGATCCTGATCTGGATCTAAACTGTTCGCCAACGCAATAAAGGTGTTTCTTTGGAGGAAAGGGTTAACATCAAGTAACTATTATGCGAAGTCCCGATGTTTTCGGACGTCAGCAAGTGCTATCGGTAATATCTTTTTACCATATCCGTGCGTTAGACCAGCAGTTGTCTGGCTATTCTTACAATCCTTTTCATCAATGTTTTATTTCTGTTAATTGAAAATCATGCAATCGCGTCCAATTAACGAGTATTTTGCAGGAATCACGAAATCTAATGCCAACGAAATTTAATGCTTTCACAGCTGTGTTGATTCAACCGTTCGAAACGTAAAACTAACGTTGAAATATATTTTTTCTTCCCAATCTTTTTCTAGTTCCTTTTCTATAATGAATGCATCCGAAACCTTTATTTCATCCACAATGCAATTCCATTCATCCCATGTTAGTCCATAGCAACAGTCAGTCTTTACAGTTATGGACTGTGAGAGTTTGTGGAAAGTATTATGCAATAATTCTCTCCAATCCGCGGTTGTCATACTAGTGAAATGGAATTCAACTGTCAGAGATTGCGGTAGACACATGAAAAAAGTAACAATTTCTCTTAATGCCGAGAGCGGTGTGTTTGGCTTAGACGATCCGAGATCCGGGGAAATGGTGATCGACTGAGGCTCACAATAAAGTTTTGTAATACATATGTTTTTCTGAGCTGAAAACCTAATAAAAACTTTTGTTAGAGTCACCTTGACTTTCGGTCCTTGTAGTTTACCGACACTTTGGAGTAATTCTCTACATCCAGACTCAGATATTGTTACATTATCCAGAAATACCGAAACATTATTAATGATATCTGAACAAAGTGACAAAACACACTCACCGAAATCTACCTCAGTAACCCTAAGTTTTAGATTCTTTAACTTACCGATGCATTGAAACAGTTTGTTCCAAGAAGATGACGTTATTGTGCAATTCGTCAGGTGCACTTCTCGTAGACTTATCATTTCAGAAGACAGTAACAGAGCATTATCTTCAAAGTTTATTCCATCTAGCATTATTGCGTTCAATTTATGTAATGACGAGGTTGTACTGTCCACATTGTATGGTGTATCGTTAAGAGAAGACTCACTCTGTGACGCCAGGACCGGTAAACCTGGAACGCTTTGTAAATAAACTTCTTCAAGACTGCTGATATGGGATACGTCTAATGAGATATTACACTTTTCATTACAGTGGTAATGGTCTAAACATATGATTTGTTCCAAATGGATCTTTATCAGCTGTCTCCCATTGGCTATAGAACTAAAGAACTGTTGTATTGCGTTATGTGACATTTCTATTAGATCTAGTTCTATAAAACCGGTAATCTCACATGTACAAAGAACGCGAGTATTCAATATAATATCATTTAACTGTATTCCCTTGAGGTATAGATTGTAAAGATATTCAAATCTGGAGAGGTCAAGGATGTAGTCACTGTAAGACTGCTTTAAAGCAATCATACCGCATAAGTATAGTGTCGTCAGTTTTTTTCCATCCCCTATGGAACTGCGGAAATGCTGAATGCTTTTAGGTGAAATAAATATCGGCTCTTTTGAGCAATCAATCTTACAAGTCACGAGAGCTTCGGTATTCAGAAGAAAATCACTTAACGGTATGTTATTTAGATCTAGCGTCTCGAGCTTGCTATGTCGGGAGAGATCTAGGTTTGATTCCTTGCACATATATGTACCGGTATGTTTCCAACATTTGATATTGTATATCCTAAGATAAGTCAGCTTTCTGCAATTCGCTATGGAACTGTAGAGACGCTGTATGTTCTTGTATGTGAAGACCCAATACGACGTTTGATCAACAAGTGGTGGAAAGTTGATGTCACATATCGTAAGAGCATCAGTGCTCCAGCTGAGCCCACACACAGGAATCATACCAAGTTCTAACTTCTGAAGGCTGTTAACACAAGAAAGATCTAACATGGCACCGCTGCAATTGAATGAACACTTGGGATTCACAGATTCGTGGTCCAAACATTTGATATGTTTTACACATAGTTTTTGTAATAATTTCCTATCACATATCGAGTTGAAGAGTTGTTGAATACTGCTGTGATACATAGGTAATGGATATGGACATAAATAGCCAACATCATTGTGTTTAATTTCCACAAGAAATTTGGTATTTAACAATACCTTACTGAAAACTACTTCCGAAAGATATAGCAGCTGGAGTTTTTCCAGATGGGATATGTCCAACGTGACACCCGTGCAGCTTGAAAAGTGGTCCAAACATATAATCCATTTCAGTTTGAGACATGTGACCATACTCCAATTTTCCAGAGAGCTAAAGAGTTGTATCATGTCATAATGAGAGAACCTTATCATCCTGATATCCACGTATTGTAGGCAGGCCAGTGATGTAAGAGCTACGGTTGATATAGATTTTTTACCTCTGACGTTTAATGTTAGATATTTTAATGTTTTTGCTGATCCAGCTAGGATGCGGTTTATTATCTCTACTCCACTATTACCACAGTAGCCTGCAAACGTCTCCAGAGATTGCAATATGTCGGTGTCTATATCAAGAAATATTTTTTCCACATTTTCCACTTGTATAGATATCAATTTATCTTTGTTTATTAGTTGCCACTGATAATTAGTAAGTAAATTCATAAAAACGTCTTGGATAGAGACTGAACATTTTAAGTGGTCGTTATCTAACTGTTCTTCCAGACACGCAAGCTGCATTGATTGGAAGTCAGTCAATTTTCCGCAATCGTCACTTAACATATTTCTGTATGAAATTGTTTCTTTGTCATTCGCAACTGTACTTTTAAATGTGCTTTCAATTTCTGAATAGGCTTCTGGATTCATTCCGCTGACAAAGACAAACACATTTGACATTTCCAAAATATCATCAAGCGACCTGCATACTTTTAACAAAGTTTTCTTTGTCGTTTCATTCTGGCATTCCAGTGATACGTAAAGCGCGGAAAAGAATTCTTGCACTGATTTGTGCTGGAAGAAAACTTTATGGCATTCTCTTGAAATCAGACTGGAATCTTTGCTTTGAGACAGTAGTCCAATTTTAAGTAGAAACTCGAGCTCACTGTTCTCTAGGTAAGCCAAAACCGTCTCGCGATCAATCATTAACGTGGTTTCTTTAATTTCATGAAAGAGTGCATCAAATGCTACTTTTCCGAGCTTATATAGCAAATAGTTGTGGCTAGTACATAACCTGTTTTTTTTCATACATTTTGGTAATTCATAGGTCATTTCCGGGTTCGACGTCTGAATGGTAGGTAAATCTAATTTTTTAAGTCCCCTTGCAAGAGTTAATTCGACTACATTACTATAAATCTCACATTTAGACTTACCAATTGGCATTCCGTCGAACCATAGGCATATGGCTTGCAACTTTATGTATGGAATAAAGCGAAGATTTCCCAGTTTATCTAAGGAAAAATTGTATTTTAAGTCCGCAATATTTTTCGGTTCTTCCCCCTTTTGTCTTCTACTGTTAAGAATCTTTACCGCACGTTGTTCAAGCTTCTCAGATGAATCTTTGTCCAACTCAGAAATTTCAACATGGTATTCGATTTGCGTGGAAGGTAGTGCAGCTACACTCAGCTTCCATGGACGTGTTGTTGTCAACACGGTGCAACGTTTACGTGTTTTACGATGAGGTATGCCTTCATCTCGCCTTGGACACGTCACGGGATGGCTCCACTCATCAAGACCGTCCAGGATAAGTAGGCAATATTTCTCGTGAAGCAGGTCTCCAACTGAGTGTATTGGGTATTGTCCAGATATATGTCTTGACAGAAATTCACACACAAAATCATCTATATTGCAATCATGGTAGTCTCTTAAGTGTATAAGAAAACAAATCTCGAATTGCTTCATGACACTGATGTCGTCTTCTTCAAACTTTTTGCATAAGGATTCTTCCGGGGAGTGTGCTTGGCACCAGGTCATTGTCAAATGCTGGGAAAACGATGTTTTCCCCATCCCAGCATTTGCAGTCACGTATATGTTTCTGAAGGGTACCCCGTCATCACGGAAAAACAGTCTTCGATACGACGTAATAGGTGTTTCATTAATTGCAGTCTGCGTTTTGGCGTCATTGTTTACTGGTTGCTCTTTTACAATTCTCATCGGCGGCCTTACATAAAGTTTTAACAGTGGCACATGTTGGGCTTCCACGAGGGGAGCAGCTGGAATCGAAGACTCATTTGCTCTGTAGTATGTTATAAGGTCTTCTTGGAGATCTAAAGAGAATAGAATATTTTTATTAGTTCTTTATAAAAATACTTAACTTATATGTAAACAAAACAATTATAAATATAATTTAATAACTTATAATATTTCTGGAAGATAGTATAATGCTAATGTTAATGCAAAAACGAACTTTAAGAAACATCGGTGGTGTATGGGAGTGAAATATGCCGAAATTGCATGTATGTCAATCAACAAAAGAATGCAAACCTGGTGAGATGTCTTTAATCTTCTGTTGGACTTCACTGGGGTCGCGTTGCTTGGTACGATCTTCTATTTCTTGGATTCGCTGTATACACAAAAAAGTTATTAAAAATAATTTGCGAGTATAAATTACTTATTGTAAGCAAAATATATGAATGACTTGCTCATGTTAACTTTTTCGTTAATTGTTTGTGGTGTCTTATCTGAAATTCATCAATTTGTAAATCCAGGATTTCTTTTCTTCAATTCTTGTTTAGAGAGGCTGTGTTTTCTGACTGTGGCTAGTCCTGATATGCATGTTCCACGGTTTTTTCGCTATAAAGTACTATGTGTCACCAAATGGCCATTGCTAAAACAAATTAATAACAAAACGTAACCTCATCAGGAAGAGCACGGCATGAAATTACTTTCATTATTTAATTCACCTTTTCAAGAATCAGAATTGTTTCTTCAAGTTTTGTCAAGTCTTGCTTCGAGGCAACTGTTTCTTCAAGTTTTGTCATGTCTTGCTTCGAGGCAAGGTCTTCTTTTGTTTCTTGTATTACTTTCCGTAGTTCTTCTCTCTCTTGAGCGATGGACAACATGGCTAACTTGCAAGCCTCGGTTTCCGTTTGAGTGGTAATTATAAAGTCTTGGCCTTTCAACTGCATGAAAATATAAAAGATGACGATAAGTAGATGATATGCGACCAGGAAAACTGGGTTCAAATATGCCTTTTTAACATAAAAAGTTAGTTTTCGATGAAAAATGTAAACGTTATTTGACAGAAAAAAAGAAACGTTAGTTTTCAAAGAAAACTTTAGTATTTCACATCAGAAGTAAACAAATAAAAATACGGGAACATAGTCTTTCGATACTGAACACACAAACAAATGAACCAGTTTGGTTTACCTTTCGGATATTGACAACGGCCTGTTTGGCACTATCAATGTCCTTAAGCTCTTTGTCATCTTCTAATATGACAATGATGTCACTGATGCAAGTATCGAGCGCTTGTGCTTCCAGTTCTATTGACGGTAAGTGAAAAATCGAATTTCTAGTCTTCAAAAGCTGTTAAAAACCAACACATTTGAATAAATAAAAAACTACGTCAAAAATCACTTTCGTAGAGAAAGTCACAGTTAGATTTTATAGTGTTTATTCTTTAAATGGATAATAAACTGTGTTTTGAAAAAAATAAATCTCTTTTAACCACCAGAACTTTTTTAGGAAAAAATGAATATAAATGAATTTCCTAAATAAATAAATATATTGATTAATCACTCAGTCTATTGACAAAATACAAATTTAGAAATACATGTATGTTCCTACCTTACTTAGGAGATCTCTTTGAGGTGGAGATATATGTTCTTGAAAGTTGATGTTGTTAATGAATATATGAAGTAGACCTGCCACGTCGATATCTTTGGCATTTTCGACGTCCTCATATCCGGGAGCATTGATAAAACACTTGCCAATCTCCTAGGGATGTGTCGTCCATTTGTTGATGTCTGTGTTCTTCCAATATGGGGATGGTGGGGACGACGCATGGGATTCCAGGATCTCTTCATAGATTTTGTCGCATATATTTGCCTTACACTTTTTCTTATTTTGACCTAGGCAGTTGCAGTTGCGCTGACCTTTTGGACATGCGTTCTTACCAGTGCTAGGGTGGGTTGTTCTTTTATGCAACGGCTTCAAATCCACTAACGTACATATCTGACACTTGTTTTCATATGTAGCACCTGTTTGTGCTAGTATTCTTTGATGTTCCGACTGAACAACTTTGTCAGCAAACTCCTTGATGCCGTCTTTTAGATATTTCAAAGACAATACCCCTTTCACCCAGTTCCTGTATTTGGGGTTCTCTAATTGCTCCTGGTGGGTCATTTCTTTTATCTGCTCAAACTGTAATTAATTATACGCTAAAGTAAAACGCAACCAGCGTCATTTTTAAGATTTTTCTTCGCGTAAGAATGGTAATATTCTAACAACACAGCTGACATCTTTAAAGCCTGCACCTGTGTTCATTGTGTAAGAGTGATAAAATTCTAACATCACAAGTAACTTCTTTAATTTCTGCTCTAATTTAAACGTTGTCCACTTTTCGGATGTGTTTTATACCTATCGATGTACATTTTGGTAGCCTCATAAAATTATAAAGGCACACCTTACATCTATGATGTTTCTGCTCAACACGTTAACGCCTTCTACTTTTCCAATGGTTTTTATACCCATTATTTCATTGATATAAAATGATATTATTCTAACGACACTGCTCTGCTCTGCAGATACGATATCTCGTGTATTAATCAATGCCCTTTGTGTTGGAATATATTATTCTAATGTCACATCTAGTATCTTCATATTTTCTGACATGTTTGCAATATCTTACTCCCTATTACACGTAGTCTTAATGGGTTGCAAACATGCTTCTTCTGTGCGGCAATAATTCACAAAGTTTGAAGGAGTCTTGTTGTTGTTTTTTAGAAGGTTTAGTTATTTTATAAAAATCCAAATTATTCCATGTCATTACGAACACTATTTTGAGAAAAAGTTGCATATACTGTGAATAGCACAAAACTCAAAAAGTTAAACACAATCGAGTTTTTCAGGTAAACTCATTTGCGTCCATTCACAGTACTTAAGATCTTATTGGCAAAAGTATTAAGTGCAAAAGCTGATCAATATCACCAACTACAATATGTTGTTGATATAATCCTGAAATGAAAACCAAGAAATTCGAAAATGACTCTCGTCGTGTCTACTTTCGATTTTAAGGGCAAATCATTTTGCTTTATCTTTTCAAAAACCAGACATTAATACTCACCACCAGTCTAATAAAAGTGAAGAATTAAAGTATCCCGAGCTGTATTCAAGTTTGGATGCTCAAGTTATATGAAATAATGTTTCTTTACATAGCAAAAACACACAACAAGGAAATAACGTTTGTTTCATAACCCTGGAGTTGAAATTTGAAATGTTCTAGAAAACAATACATGTACACACACCAATCTATAATATGTTGCCATATGTGGCTGCGGCCATCTGTCAAAATAATTTCAGATCTTTAAATAATATTAAAAAAATGTTATGGCATTGATACCAAAAGCAGACGTGAAGCGAGTCTCTCTCGAATTTATTAAAACCCCGAACATTATGTTGACGAATCGCCGGATTAGATTAGCATACCAAGTGCAGGTATAGATTAATTAAAGGTATATTGTCCATGATTTTATGAGATCTCGTGAAAACCTTCTTTTTTTCACTTAGTGCTTGGTAATTCGAGCATTTTTGACTGAACTTAGTGAACATATTAAACCATTCTTAGAAAAAAAAACATTTTTGATAAGTCAGTTTAAGGGATGATGAACAGTAAAAGATAATACCTTGGAAAAATCTCACTATCGGTCAAATGGAGAAATATGTACTCCTTTGTATAATGTAACAATTCCCGGGCACCTGCTCCAAATATTGAGAGGAACGCATGCTTCTTTCAATTTGAACATTTCCCTGATAATGATTTTTTTCATAGTCAATAGCAAACAGCGTAATTGCCAAAATAGAAAATGTTAAACATCAATAAAAATGAATGAAGAATGTTGAATAAGAATTTCTGACTACCGAGCCCCCACTGACCAAAAACAATAAATATCTGGAAAGGCTTGCTCCAAGGAACGGCAATGCTATAAATAATAATAAATCATAGTCTTCTCGTTTATACTGAGAGGAATGTTTGTGTGAGACAGTTGTCTTGCATTCCCGTTGTTAACTATTTCTGTACATTGCATGAAAAATGATAGTTGTTAATTTAGAACAACAAGACAAAATGGAATAGAACACGAACTGGCGCTTGACAAGCCCATCCACCCCCTGCTAACCCTTGCTAATACACCTTTCTTTTCTCAAGTCACTGAAAATATTCCATTCAATTAAAATAATTAAAAAATCACTGTCAAATTCAAGTTCTAAAAATACATATTCTGTTTAAATAATTAAAATAATTATATGGATTTACGTAAAGATTTTTGAACTACAATTTTGTCGTTGTATTTTTGCATATTTATATAGAATGGAAATAACCTGTGACTTGACACCATTTCAACAAGAAAACAAGGGTGAATTAGTAAGGGTTGGCAGGGGGTGTGGCGGCTGGTCTAGCGCCAATGAGTAAACGTACTGGATTTTTTAATTTGGGTTCAGTGGTGCCAAGATAAGAGAAAAATAACATACCTGCACATTGTGTATCCATGTCTGTTTAATAGGTGCATTATATAACTATATAATAATGACTTAAAAACTTATATTATTATATTTTTCACACCTTCCTTGCGTTGTTTAACTGAGGGCATATGACTGGCACGTGACTTGAAATTATCATCCAACTCACATGATATACTCAAATATTTATTTTTATACTATTTATCATATACGACTGCTTTTTAAACTGGGTTATCAAAAATATGTTTAATGTATGACGTCATTTATCATTACATCTTTGTTGTTTATCGATTAGTCCTTAAATGTTATTTTCTCTTTTTTTTTCGTAAAAACCAAATTCCAAAAGAGGGACTACTAACGTGATACTATTATACTATAGCGCTCTGCTTGCTTTGTGATTAACCCTTCTACAATTCAGTTCTGTTCGTTTCCGCCCATTGTTTTCTTGTTCGGGGCAAAATCGTGTGACACTGATGAAGGAAGGGTATTCATCTGATAATTGAAGGTTCAATGTCCACTGTCATGTACGGAAGAAATTTTTTCTTGTGTAAATATTGAAACGCTAAATCCGGGTCTAGGCGGCGGGAACAGGCTCAACCAAACCGAGCTTGCATTATTTGTCGGGTTCGGTTGTTTTCATCTATTTCAATTTCACAGTAGCGTTTTTGTGCTGTGTGGCGGCTGTAAAATATTTCGCCGTACATTCAATCAGTGATGATATCAATAATGTCCTTAAAAGGTAGTTAAGCACGAATTTTATATAAGTTATAAGTACAGCCTGTTTCATATGGTGGTTTAAACACCACAGGCAGTATTCCTTTGGATATTTTCAATCACCCCTAGGATATACCTCCTGCTTTTTAATGTTTGCCTTTGACGTTCCGTGTGAAACTCAGGATTTATATTCTCAAACCCCCTGTCGAAATTCTCGTTTGTTCAGTCCCGTCCATTGTTTTTTCGTTAATGCAAACCCTAATTCCAGGTGATCATACGCCGCTGACCATGGAGTGGTATTTATCTGAAAATACCTGATTGTTAACCGTCATAATGCAAACTGTCGATTTGGAAGGATTACTGTACTTGTACAACTCGTAAATAATAAGTTGCGCACAACCAGACAGGCGGCGTGGACAGTTTAAACTCGACGTCTTCTTGCCCAAGATCATAAAACTAAATCTGGAGATCAGTCTCAAATCTAAAGCATCTGAGATCCTTGAGATTTGAGACCGATCTCAAAACTTAGTTTTATGATCTTGGGCCCAGGCGCTCTGGTCTCAATAAGTTCATTGAGTACCTATCTTTTCCGCTTGATAATGCCTGTAGCTGCCTATGTTTGATATTTTTTGTGTGCTTTGAGTTGGTGGGTCGGTTGGAACATTTTCATCATGACAACTCGTACTTGTCAGTGTCCAAGGTTATGAAACTGAGCATGGAAACCAGTCTCAAATCTCAAGCATCTGATTGACTGAAATGGCGACCAGTTGCCATTTCAGCCAATCAGATCCTTGAGATTCGAAACTGGTTTCCATACTCGGCTCTGTTCATATGAGAACCTGTTGGGGCAAGCATGAGGTTTGTGTGAGGTAACATAACACGGTCTCATATTCGTTAATTATTTGTTGTTCCTTAATTTTAAATTGGTCTTTTCATAAACTCATGCTCTCTATTTCCTTGCTGCTTTTTGACGGTGAGGAGAAGTTGTGAATTTTGAGTTAAGACCATGGTTTTTATACCTGGCCCTCCGTTACATTTCATTTAGGTTATTATTTTCATAAGGTTTGGATGAAATCTCTAAATCAGTTGCAAATGCTCTGGACACCCCCAAACCCAGAAATCCCTCATTCACCAAGGACACTGGTCCTGATGTGCCCTATTGGGAAGATGAGAAAAAAGGGCACAAGAGGTACCGTTTAACAGTTTCCAGTTCATTTGTCATGGTCTGGTGCAAGATAAGGGTGGATGCTATTAAAAAGTTGTGATCTGTCAGTTAGGGGACTTTTCCATCAATCGTTTGCTCGAGACTTAAGACTAGTGTTCCATTAAGAAATGAGAGATCAATGTCCAAAGACAAAGAAACATGTATTAACATTAACTACAACTCTGTTACTGTTTCAGTGTTTTAATTGCCCAAAGCTATATTGTCCATTCCTGAAAAATGTCACAAGACAATAACAAAACTTAAACAACAATTACAATAATAAGAAATTATAATAAAATATTCATCATAAAATAAATATATTTACTTTACAACAGATATTATAAGAAATATGCAAAATAACCATATACTTTAACTTTGAATTTGCTTTCACTAATAATTATTTGGTTTATCTGTAAAAATAATAACAGAGAGAACTTTTTTTCAAGAAAATGAATGCTTTTATCACATTGCAAGACAACTTTTATCAACATTTAGACCTCATCTTGAAGAAATAATAACAATATCAATGAATAATGAAAAGTATTTTATGCAACTTCTACATTGTCTTGTGTGAATTTTGAATATTAATTGCAGACATGAATAATGCATTTTTATGTTGAAAAATAAAAATATCCAATCAGTTAAATTTAATCACTTTTAAAATGAACAACATAAAAGTATTTGGTTGCCACAAGTAAAGCTTCTTTTGAAGGTGTTTGAATCAGTTACATTGTAGGAGTATGTAACATATGCAGGACTTAATAAATAAAACAGAAACACACTACAAGATGCACACAGAAGTTGATGAAACAAAATAACTTACATGTATTTTTGATTACATTATTTTGAATACATTCATTTTCAGTGTATTGAAAAAATAATCTGCTGTTTTAAACAGGTATATGTATCTGCATTAATTTTCTAAACCCAGTTAACCCTTTCCATCATATATATGCCTTTATGGCATGGGCAAACTGTGTTGACTACACTGTTTGATCTTTTACTTATTAGGATAATTCTGACCAATAAGTAAACAATGCAGATCCTGATCAGATGGCACAGATGTGTCAGCTGTGCCCAAGGTTATAAAACTGAGCATGGAAACCAGTCTCAAATTGAGACTGGTTCCAAACTCAGCTTTATAACCTTCAGGCCTGATCTGGATGTACGCTGTTCGTCCATGCAATAAGAGGCATATATATATGAAGTAAAGATTAAGTAAATTTATATACATTGTATAACATATTTATATTTGTCCCTTTATATAAAGTTCAAGTTGCCTATTTTATATAGAAGTAATTGTATTACAAATAATTTTCATGGATATCATTGGCTTATATATTTAACCCTTTCCTCCATAGATACACCTTAACTGTGAGGGCAAACAGTTTAGAACCAGATCAGCCGGCACATCCGAGCCATCTGATCAGGATCTAAGCTGTTTGCTTTTTGATTCACAGATGTGCTGGCTGATCTTGTCGCATATGCGTAAAAATGCATGAATATGGAGCAAAAGGGTTAAACCCCTTAGGAATGGTAGAATTGTATGAAAATGAAATTTTAGAAAATTAAAAAACAAAATGATATCAAAAATCTATAAAAATGTTGTCTAAGCAAATATTACCAAATTTCGAGCCCTCTAATAAATATCCATATAAGGATCTGCACTGTTTACCTTTTGGTGAGAAAAACTGAATGAAAATAACAGCAAACAGTGTAGATCCTGATAAGACAGCTCAGATGTGCTGGCTGATCTGGATCTACAATGTTTACACATACCTTTTAGCCTGTGTATATGGAGTAAAGGGTTAATTATGAAGACTACTTAATATGATAGAATTCCCACAAGTATCAATGTGATACAGTATTTTGTTCACACGCGTGAACCCTCTCATTTCATGTAGAAGTCTCAAAAAAATTTTAACAATACATTTTCATAGAGATCTCTTAATCTAAATAAATAAGTGCCCAAGGTTATAAAACTGAGCATGGAAACCAGTCTCAAATCTCAAGCATCTGATTGGCTGAAATGGCGACCAGTCCCCATTTCAGCCACTCAGATGATTGAGATATGAGAGTGGTTTCCAAACTCAGCTTTATAACCTTTGGGCCTGATATTTTGTCTCAGGTAAAGTAAAAATCGTACTGTAAAATATCTTTGACCGTGTAAAAAAATCTTGCCTTCATATAAATACCTTTGAATTCTGCATCGGAAATGATTCACCAGTATGATTTGACTCATCAGAAACTTGCCACAATTTGCTTAATCTCTTTATTTAACCAACATTCCAATGCAACATTTGAAGAATCCTATTTTCATATGCAAGAGTTTATTAGAATTAAATGGCAAAATATTGCAAAGATCAAAGTAATTAAATTCAGAATAATTTAAATCTGTATTCATTACATAATACAGTATCGGCCTATTCTGTGATTCTTTTTGCAAGAAAATATTGTAAAACTTCCAAGTACAAATGTGCATTTTCATTTACTGAGGCTGAGATTTTCCAACATTTGTCAAAATTTCAAACAATGTGTTGATTGAATGTGTGCCAAAATGTTAAGCTGCTATTATAATACTTCTTACAAAATACCTAGCAGTGATAAAACAACAAACATGCTATTTACATTTTAGTCAAAACAACTCATCTTCCCCCTCATTCCTCCCCTTTTGCATTGAAAGTTTAGTTAAGTATACTACATGTTCACATGCATATTACAAGCAAATCAAAACAATAAACAAGTCACAACCTTTCTTTTCTAAGCCCTTGAAATAAAATTAACACTTTTCATTAAGCAAGTAAACTATTATTATACTCAAGCAAAAAAACTTTTCATGTCTAATATTTTTACATCTTTTTACATTTTAATCGACTTACAGAGTATACAGGATACTAAGTGTTGAACATTCATTCCATGTAACAGCCAATGTCAAAACATTGTTTGTGTGTGCATTATACCATGAAATGTTGGTCATCTGAATCATCAATGTATTTATTCCTTTGCTCCATATATAACAGTTTTATCAGATGGGTCAACAGTGTAGATCCAGATCAGCCAGCAGCTTCGTTCACATTTTTGATTCATACAGTTATTTCTGACCAGAGAGTAAACCGTGTAGAGCCTGATCAGACAGACCAGATGAGCTGAATGATCTGGATCTAGACTGGTAGCACATAAATATCCGTTTATATGGAGTAAAGGGTTAATAAATACATGTACACTGTATACCAGAGGTATCATTTCTACTTCTTTTCTTAGATGAGCCTTTTAGGCTTATATATATTTCATGTCAACCCTCTGGTACAATTTTTATGGGTCAATTAACATAAGTATCAGGTAAATTGTTAAACAAATATCACTATTATAAATTTAAATTTTAGGTTTGAGAGACTGAAGGCTTTCAAGCTAACATCTGAAGAAAATCACACACATAACTAAACAGTTAGAGATTTAGCCATGTAAAGCTTTATACAGTATTTTGGTTTTCATGTGTTTTTTTCTAAGATTTGGCAAACTCACAACTTATAAGTACATAAATACATGTATTATTATGTGATAAGATAAAGCTCAAGTTGTTGATTGCTACATTAATGTTGGACATACATACACAATTTATACAACTTGTAAAGTTATCTTAAAAATTCAGCCACAAAAATAACAGAAACACTTTTTACAATGTAAAAATATGCAGATGTTTCTGAAAAAAAATTTGCTTGATTGGGATAAAAAAAGTCTGATAACTTAATAGATAAAAAGAGTTTATGTATGTACACCAAACCCACAGCAACTACACATAGAGACAGTTGAAAAATCAAATATGGAACAGTTGGAAAATCGGACGTAGAACATTAAGAAAATCTTATGTGGAATGATTTCAAATAACACAGGTATTTCAACTTAAGTAGAATCTTGCATTATGAACCAAGCAAATTTTAAATCCTCCACACTTCTGAATATAATTTTGATATTGGGGAAATTTCGATACTGAAAGAATTTTGCCACTCGAAAATAAAAGAAAACAAAGTTTATAGAATCAATAATCTATATTAGGCTACTGAATACATCATATAACCTGCAATACATGTATTATGATTAAAATTCTTTTAAAATTCTTGACTTGGGTCACACAATCCTCCAGTTGTCTATATCTACTGAAAGCACAGACTTGTACAGCTCCAGTATATTCAGAGTTTAAAATTATGCATAAACAAACAAAAAGCTCAAATTTTCAAAATTAAAGTTGTGAGGTAATTAATAAAAAATTTCAGAGCATACTGTGGAATGTGGAATAATTTTATTTTGAGTGGCTATTATTTTCCATTTTCTCGCACGTAGGAAAGTGGGCGAATTCAAATCCCAACAAATCTTACTATATAATAGAATGCCTCTAAGAATCATATACGACTGCAAATTCATTCCTACTTAATTATGTAATTTCTAGAATGTGGGCAAAATTTTTTTCCCCAGAGAAAATAAATGATCAAATAGTAATCAAATGGATTTCTCTTATCAACAAATAACATGAATATAAAAATAAATAATAAATAATTCAGCACACAATATATCACAATAATCACATTGACAAAGTCTAAAATTAGACAATAGAGAATAAAATAATGAACACAATGCAGAGGGAAAAATACATTTACAAAAGATTAAAGCAAAAATCTCAATTGATTCAGAATATCTCTCGAATTAGTATTTTTCAAGGAGTTACCAGGCCAGGCAATAGAAAAAAAAGGTGGAATATCCACAGTAATTAGTGGCCTGCTATCCATGCCTACCTTAACCTCTAGGCTAAAGGTGGTCTTTCCCATCTTTTAACAAATAGTATGTTGAAAGTCAAAATTTCAAAAATAATATTTTGTTTTTCTTCAACAAAACTAAGTCACCTAAAGTGCTTCTAACAAAGCCTGAAGTTAAACAAATTTATATATAAATAATTTAAGATCATGAAAAAATAAATTGTAACCCTTTCCTTCACACGATGCCAATAATCACATGAACAACCAACATAGAATATCCGGATCAGTCTCCACATCTGTGCATTCTAATTAAAATCAATACTGTTCCCTTCTTAGCTGTAAATATTCTAACAGATCTTAAGAAAATTGAGCAGGTTCTAATCAGACTGCATGAATGTGTAAACTGTTCTGGACCTACTGCACTCACCAACGATAGGCTTTATCCATGGAGCAAAAGGGTTAAGCTATCAACATAATGAGCAGGGGCCAAGATCATAATACTGAGATTGAATACCAGTCTCAAATCTCAAGCATCTGATAAGCTGAAATGGGAAATAGTCACAAATTCAGCCAATCACATGCTTGAGATTTCAGACTGTTCACCTGATTTAGTTTTATGATCTTGGGTCCAGAAAAAAACTATAAATATTCAGGAATGTTGATTGTATCATGAACATTAATGAGTAAGTAATGGCTCATTTTGTGCACTATTTTCCGAGCCATGCCTGGAATTGTTCATAAACAAAGTATCTTCTTCTTCTTCTGAATCCGACGGCTCGGCCCGTACGTCATTATACCACTTCTTTGTAAGGTTTGTCATCTGCGTCTTGGAGTCTCGCACCTCCTGTTGTGAAAACATATGGTTTGAGATTTAGTAACACTGACAAGTGCAGTGCTCAAGGTTATAAAACTGAGCGTGGAAACCAGTCTCAAATCTCAAGCATCTGATTGGCTGAAATGGTGACTGGTCGCCATTTCAGCCAATCAGATACTTGAGATTTGAGACTGGTTACCAATCTCAGCTTTATAACCTTCAACCCAGAATTTCATCTTTCATTTGGGGCTCATCATGAAATTAGTTGTCTTGTTAATATTTTCTGACATTAAATTTTAAGTAGTAACTAAAATTTGAAACCAGCTTTACAATTCTGTATTTCCTTTTTTTGTAATAACTATAACACATTTAGAAAATATAATTTTTACTACGAAATGCAAATAACTGTCATCTGCTCAACATTATGATGTCATATCAAGGATTAATGTCCGAAGGTACCTTTTCTATGTAAGTATTTTGTTATGTAAAATTATAACATGTTTTCTTAAATTGTAGATGTTTTTCACTATGTAATCACATTTATGTTCATATTTATATAATGTGTGGATTTAAGTCATTAATCGGTTGATCCACAAAATCCAACTAAATCAGTACCACAAAAAAACAACAACAACTCTATAACAGCAGGCTTTAAGTATTGTTATCAACTATGAACAAACTATTGTGTCTAACAAATGTGACAAACCTGTTGAGTAAACTTTCTGGTAAAGAATGGAATAAGGTATTTAGCATCAATCTTCACGAATCCTCTATGACTAGGTCTGGAGAAGCCAACCTCCGCTTCACTTTCTGTAAACTCTGATAAATGCTCCGAGTCAACAGTATCACCCTGTAAAATGATATAACTTTAAATAATATTAAAATATTAAGCCCTGGGCCCTAGATTATGAAACTAAAACTGGAGAACAGTCTCAAATATCTGATTGGCTTAAATGGCAAGCAGTCGCTATTTCAGCTGGCAACCAGTCGCCATTTCAGCCAATCAGATGCTTGAGATTTGAGGCTGGTCTCCAAACTCATATTTATGATCTTGGGCCTCAAAGTCATTTAAACATAAATAAACAACTTTGTCACTTAGTACAGGAAAACAGGATCCTTGCCATTGAAAGCATATCAAAGAATTACAAACACACAGCTAGATAGAATAAATATCATTTAGGCCATAGAAAAAAATATTTTAGATTCTCATCCCTGCCTGCCCCTGTCCAAAACCACCCACCCCAAAAAAATGTATTGGCAAAAAAATCGGAACATATTCTGTTCTTAACAGAACAGGTTTTAAACCATCCCAGATATATAAAATGTTCATCATTTCAAAGCTTATTGAAAGTGATAGTGTCACTTTTAAAGACTATAATGGCTTTTCAAGCAAAAATAGGCACCTACCTACTTCTTTGGCAAGTTGTTATCCTGATTTTTTTTGAAGAAATTGAAAAAATGGACGACTATTCTACACCAAAGGTTCTGGTAACTATAAATGCCATTGTCTCAAACTTTTATGTTAGTTTTTACTTCTGTTCTCAGGTATTTCGTTAAAAAAAAATAAAAATTAAAAAGTGTCCAACCGCCCCTTTTTTTCCATAAATCTGGATAAGAATCAAATAATTTATTTTCTCTGGCCTTAGTTGTACTTATCACAATAGAATTCTCTTCAAGCAACTGATCATATTGTCACATGGTTAAGAAATATGACTGGTGTACTGTGATTTGTATAGAAACTACCTACAAGTTTCAACTACAAGTTTCAGAGGCGGATCCAGCTAGGATCAGAGGGGTTGATTGAATCCCCTTTTAGGGCAGAAATATTTATTTTTCATGCACATTTTGGTCAGAAAGCTGGAAATTATTATGTAACTACTTTAAGACTGCTAAACGACCCCCCTTTTCTGGAAATCTTGCACCCAACCCCGAGTTTCAAGGGTTACCAACTTACCATTTCTCTGGTTTTACTAAGAGAGTTACCAACTTACCATTTCTCTGGTTTTACTTAGAGATATTTCTCTATCTCCATCAGTTTTCTTCCTACTTTTCTTCTCTTTTTCTTTCTTCTCTGCTTTCAACAACTAAAATGTCATAAGATTTATCTTAATTCAATATAACCCCTAACTCCATGGATATGCTGAGATCTAAGACCAGCAGGCACATTAATGCTGTTTCATCTTTATCTACACTATTCTCTTCTTGGTTAGAAATAACCTAATAAATCTAAAAGAAAACAGTTTAGATCTAGAAAAGATTGCACATATATGCTAGCTGATTTGGATCTAAACTGTCTGCCCATGACATAAAAGTCTTATCTAATGAGTAGGGTTAATGTTTAACTAGAGAGTTAGGATGAATGAATATACATATATGTCTATAACACTTTTCATAATACATCACCCTTTGGAAAAGCCAACTTTGTCTCTTCATGATTTCCTCCATATAGATGCCTTTATGGCTTGGGCAAACAGTGTAGATCCAGATCAGCTGGCACATACGTGTCATCTAATCAAGATCTGCACTGTTCACTTTTTGATTTATTAAGTTATTTCAAATCAAAGCATAAAAAGTGCAGATTCAGATCATACATATGGATATGCCGGCTGATCTGGATCTACAGTTTGCTCATGCAATAAAAGGTGTATATATGAAAAAAGGGTTAAGAATAACTTATTCTTGCATACCAGATCAGGTCATCCGGTGTTTTCACCCGTGTAGGAAATTTCGATCCTACACCCCCCCCCGTGTAGAATGAGTCACGTGAGTGACGTCACGTCTTCAAATATCTGACGTAATATATTCAAGTTAGTGACGTCATTTATAAAAAAGATTGCTTTAACGTCAATATTTCAGCGTAATAAAAATAAACAAATTTGTATACTTACACATAAATGTTAAATAATATAAGGTATGCAAGAAAAAGTATCTTGCATGCGACATTCGGTAAAGATAGAAAAATCTGTCACCTCGGGTGAACTGTTTTGGCGGGAACTCGGCAAAGCCTCGTTCCCGCAAAACAGTTAACCCTCGGTGACAGATTTTTCCATCTTCACCTCACACTCATGCATGATACTTCTAGTAACTAGCTGGTGATTTCATTTTTGATGTAAGAAATAATTTGTACCAGCCTGAGATATATCGTAGAATATTTTGTGGAGCTGACTTTAAATGCATAAGGATATATCTGACTACTTGAATGTACTTGAATGTACAGTCTCCTTCAGTTCTACACTGAATGCAAACGCAACAAAAACAATTAATTGAATTAAAAGGGTTAACAAAATAAATATCCACCAAAATATATTCACTTTTCTTTTATGACAGCCACTGATGTACTGATGTACAACTTTTCCATTCAAGACTATGGATTAACTCTTACCTTTATATATACATTTATATGGCATGAGCTAACAATGTAGATCCAGATCAGCCAGCACATCTGTTCCATCTGATCAGGATCTACACTGTTTGCTTTTTGATTTATTAGCTAAGGTAATCTCTGACCAAAAAAACAAAAATACAAACAGTACAGATCCTGATAAGATAGCATGCTGATCTCAATCTACACTGCTTATGTGATAAAAGGTGTATATATGAAGGAACTGACTTACTTTCATCATAGGCATAGTGGCTCCACCTAGGAATAATATGGTAAACAACACAATGATCAATGTAGTTGTGACTATCACATAGCGTTTCTCTGCTGTGTCAAAGTCTAAATGTAGACTCAGTGCAAAAGCGATCGCTCCTCGCAATCCTGAAATAAAAAATTATGAATAGCGGTCTTTTAACTCTAAATTAATAATGCATGATAAGACAGAAAGGAAGTAATGAAAGCTTTTAATGAGTTTGTTCAGATGATGAAATTAAACCAAATGTGCCACTAATAACTCTTTTTGACAAGTTGACGATTAACAAAAGAATATGATCATGGTAAGTGCGAGATATTGTGTCAATTAATGTTCTCAATTTATAACATTAAAATTGTTTAACTTTAACATTCAAGGGACGATCATTTGTTTGAGTTATTGCATTTTTCGTTTTACCGCATTTCAGGTAATCACATCTTTTCTTAGTAAAATATATTAGAAAAATTGAGTGGACCAAAAGCTGACTTCGATTTAAACCATCATTTTGACTTATCGCATTTCAAGTTATTGCAATTCATTTTTAGATACACATTTAAAGATACTTTAAATACTTTATGTGACTCATCTTGTACGAGGGAGTAAGTTGAATTTTTGAAGCACCAGAGGAATACTGATCTTGTATACCAATATTAATGTTTTACACACAAAAATTTAAATTGTCCTCTTCAAATTTTACATATAGTACTGGTAATTGCACTTACCACTGAACCACATTATGAACTGCTGTTTCTTCGTGATTCTATGTTCTCGGAAATAGTTGGATATGAAAGACAGTGGAAAAATGTTGACTGCTCTACCAATAAGTATCAATGCCTAAAATAGAAAAAAAACAAATAAATTCCTAATTTTCAATCATTTAAAACATTAAATTACACAGTTTTAGAAAGATTTGTTATTAAAATTTAAATTTAAATAATCAGTAGAGGAAAATATACAGTCATGCCATACTTAAGAATAATACTTTTTGGAAAGGTAAACACAGAATGACCTAAAAAATATTCTTCTTATTATTATTAATCCTTTACTTCATGGGATATGGCTGTTTTCCTATAGGCAAACAGTTTTGATCCAGATCAGCTGGCAAATTGTGCTATCTGATCAGGATCTACACTGTTTGCTTTTAAATTTGTAAGATTATTTCTGACCAAAAGGTGACCAGTGTAGATCCAGATCAGATGGCATGAATGTGTTTTACTGATCTGGACCTATTCTGGTCATATGTATTCAATCCCATAAACATGTATTTGGTTGAGTAACGTGTTTACTCATTAGCATTAAGATTAGCTTTCATCACCTTAGCTAACATTGAATAGTTAGTAACATGCAACTATAAAACAGTGTAGGTATTACTGTGATGCATTTAAGTTTAACAAGTTGAAAATGTCATTGTCTATTCTTTGTGAGTTAATGCAGAGAGATTATTACAACTTACAATGCTCCATATAGTCAGAGAAGGCTCGAAGACAAATTTGAAACTAAAAAATGCCATGCCTATGTATGCAAACACACAGGTTTCTGCAAGCACAAATACACTAGAAGATTACACATACTGCAGAATGCAAGGTTCTATACTACTAAAATTACTTAGCACAAAAAATAATTTTAGACATATTCAACATTTCTATCTTAACCTTTTACCATGGAAACAGCTTTCATCTCGTTTGTGACTAGTGTTGATCCAGATCAGCCCTATGTGCTCTCTGACATGATCTTCACTAGTTGCTTTTAGATCACTGAGGTTATATTTTATCAAGAGGTACAGAGTGTTCATCCTGATCAGACTCAATGATGTGCCAGCTGATCTAAATCTACACAGGTTGCCCATTGGATATGAGCCATATCCAAAGAAGTAAAAGGTTATCAGATTCAATTTCAGAACATTGCATGCTGTACAAAAGACATTTTCAGTAACTAACCATGCTTTAAATAATTCCATAACTTTGTATGCTTGTTACTGAAACAATTTCCAAAGATCATCAAAACCAACTTTATAAGTATCATGCACGAGTGTGAGGTGAAGATGGAAAAATCCAAGGGTTAACTGTTTTGCGGGAACGAGGCTCTGTCTGGCCAAAATCCCCATGAAATTAAATACTGCTGACCAAAACAGGCTTTTGAACAACCCCACTAAAACCCTCTGGATCTGGCTGTGTTATTACATTTATTACATATGCTTTTATTTCTATATTCATTATGTAAATTTCATTTTCCCACTGAAAATTCATGTAGAGATCTTTTTCCTTTTCAAGTTTCACTGCACTTTCTTCCTCTGTCATTTTTATTTTGCATTTCATAAGCCATTACCGTCTTAACCTTTTCCTTGATATATACACATTTTTACGATGTGCGACCAGTGTAGATCCAGATCAGGCCAGCACATCTGTGCCATCTGATCTGGATCTGCACTGGTCGCATTTTGGTCAGAAATAACCTAATTACATGTAATAAAAAAGCGAACAGTTAAGATCCTGATCAGAAGGCATGGATGTGCCAGCTGATCTGGATCTAAACTGTTCACCTTAGCAATAAAGGTGTATCTATACAGAAAAGGGTTAAACCTGCAGAATGTGCAACATGCAATAGTCTTTGGAAAAAATCTTAAATATTTGAAACTCTGAACTGATACTCAACATTGAAAGCATGTTGTCAACTTTGTATATTGTTGACAGTAAGTTTTTAACATTTATACATTCTTTGAATTTAATTAAAGCATACAAAATACTGGAATCATTACATCAAGCCATTCATGCAATATGCTTAACACTAGCAGAAAGACATGAACTATCTTAGATGTTAACAAAAAACACAACAATTTGTGTCCCCATTTTCTCAAGTTGCTGTACAAAGTGCAGTACAGTACAGTAGACAACTAAAAGAACAGAGAATATCACCCTGGGAGATAAAAAAAATTGTTCAAAGTTTGTTTCTTACCAGATTAAAATTCATTTCTATTTACATCTACCGATATATACCATAGTGTTGGAAAACTATTATGAATACATTTATATTAAGTGGTTTTTGTCATTCTCAAAGGTTCTTGAATTCATGTTTTTCAATTTTCTATTTATCTTGGGGTTTTAAACTTTTTAAAATTTTAAGCAACATGCACAAAACAAATTTCCCTAAAATAAGTTGCCAATCATGTTAACCTTTTACTCCATATATAAGCATTAAAATGCATGGGCTAAAGGTTATAAAGCTGAGATTGGAAACCAGTCTCAAATGTCAAGCATCTGATTGGCTGAAATGGCAACTGGTCGCTATTTCAGCCAATCAGATGCTTGACATTTGAGACTGGTTTCCATGCTCAGTTTTATAACCTTGGGCACACTGCAGGTCCAAATCAGCCTGAAATCTGATCAGGATCTACACAGGTTGCTTCTTTGTCAGAAATAACCTAATGAGTATTAAAGAGAACATTCTGGATACTGATTAGATGGCAAGGATGTGCCTGCTGATCTGGATCTAAACTGGTCACACACAATTTAAAATGGGTAAATATGGAGTAATGGGTTAATGAATTCACCGTTCATTAAAATTTGTGTGTTCCAAATAACATCAGTAATAGTTTCATGCCTTTCTCTGACTGGTTAATAATAAAATCAAAAACTGGAATACAGCTGGGCTCTCTAGAGCAGGGCTCTCACTAGAGGGATACTTTGGAGTGGTGGTCTCCCAAAAGTTACCAGACTTCTCCCTTATTTGAGCTATAGGACAACTCATTTTGTATAGAATATTTAGGAAAAGAATGCTGTTTACTGCAAACTTCTCCATAATTCAGTAAATTTATGACAAAACATCTTCTCGATTTGCAAGTCTAGTGAGAGCCCTGCACAGATTGTTTGCAACAATATCAAACGGAGATCATTAAGGCTAGAATTGTTCACTTACAATGGCCCAGATAACTAAGGCCGGTTTAACAACCAACTTAAAACTAAATATGGCAAGCCCCAGGTATGCAAACATACATGTTTCTGAAAGGAAGAAATACATACAATTAAATATACATGTATATTCTAACATGTAGTGTCTAAACCCTTTACTTCATATATACACATCTGATGTTGGACCAGTGTATAGCCACATTCATGCCTGCTGATCTGGATCTACACTGTTCACCAATGCAATAAAGGTGTATTTATGGAGGATAGGGTTAACCAGTGCCACGGTTCTAAAACTGAGCATGGAAACCTGTCTCAAATCTCAAGCATCTGATTGGCTGAAATGGCGACCAGTCGCCATTTCAGCCAATCAGATGCTTGAGATTTGAGACTGGTTTCCAATCTCAGCTTTATAACCTTCAGACTGTACTTATTTGTTCATATGAGAACCATTTGGGACAAGTGTGAGGTTGGTGCACCCTAGAACCTGGTTTAACCCCTCAGAGGTACAGACCGTTCCAAGACAGCAAACACTCAAGTTCTCACTTTCATTAATAATTGTTCATGGTATCTTATTTGAACTTGTTTCTTTTATACACCCATGCTCTCTTTTCATCTCTGGGCTGAAGGTTATAAAACTGAGTTTGGAAACCAGTCTCAAATCTCAAGCATCTGATTGGCTGAAATGGCGACTAGTCGCCATTTCAGCCAATCAGATGCTTGAGATTTGAGACTGGTTTCCATGCTCAGTTTTATAACCTTGGGCACTGGTGTTGGCTGTGTTGGGACCCAGGGGATTGTGTTTTCTGGGTAAGACTATTCCTGATATGCATATTTCACTTTCTTTAAAAGTTTTTTTCTAAGCAGACAGTTCAAAACTCCTTGACAAAAATCTAAGGGGCGTTCAAAAAGTAATGCAAACCCCTTCCAGTATTCATATATAGTACATGTTATATGAATTCCTGACATCAGCATAACCTTTAGTCTATCAGGTCTGAAAAATTCATTTACCTTATGGAACACACTGGCCTATTTTTCCAGCTTAAGCAAATACCAGTGTAATAGATGAGAAAATAATAAAGATAAGTTAAAACTTATGCTTATAAATTTTGAATACATCATAAAGTAAAGATATTCATATTTGCATGTTTGATTATAAAATTAAATAACAAGACAAATTATAAAGCATTTTTTACAACTTCAAAAGCACACTCATTTTCATTTCCTAGTCATGATAAAAAACTAAAGAAGTACAATTCTATTTCAGCAAAGTAATTAATTTATATTCAAGTCTTGATTATGTTATCGTCTGTCTGATATCGAAACCTGGTATTGTAAAATAACCAATCAGAATACTGTATTTCAACACATATCTTGTACCTTTGCCATTGACATAGAGGAGCGAGTTTTTGACAAATTTTGCACTAGTTTTTTCTGAATTCCTGCATGCCAAAAAGTGATTTTCTGAAAATTTAGTTGGCACAGGGTTTTACTATTAGGCAGACTTTATTCAATTAATCTAAACAGCTGGCCCCAATACAGACATCTATATTGACTCTATAGTAATCACTCTAGATCCAACATACTTCTTAACCCTTTCCTCCCTGAATATGCCTTTAAGGCATTGGCAAACAGTGTAGATCCAGATCAGTCAGCAAATCTGTGCCATCCGATCAGGATCTACACATTTTGGTTTTTCAATTATTATGTTATTTCTGAACAAAGAGCTGACAGTGCAGATCCTGGCAAGGATGTGCCAGCTTATCTGCCTCTGCACTGTGCTCCCAGGCAATAAAAAGCCTATGTATGGAGCAAAGGGTTAAATATGAACATATCTCACACTTACCGGCTATAAAAGCAATGGTTCTGAAGGTATGTTGTACAGTTATCTGTGTGACAGGTGACAGGTTGAGATGGGTATAGTGAGACATGACAATACCACTCATCAATATGGCCATTATACCTGCAATATATAAGGAAAATATGACTTAACTTCACTAACAAACTTTTGAGTTTATCATGTGTAATATAGGACATACCATGATAAAATTGGGCTTATAACCTATTTGACTAATTTAGACCAGATTAGTCTTTGCATCCATGCACTCTTATCAGGGTCTAACCTGTTTGCCATTCAGGAAGCATTCCTAAGGCATGTTGAAATTAGTTTAGATCCCTTTTAGGCTGTGTAAGCTTGCAACTTAATGAGGGGCTGCACTTACGACAATTTATAAGCCCCATTTTGTCATGGTGCATCTGGGCTGAAGGTTATAAAACTGAGTTTGGAAACCAGTCTCAAATCTCAAGCATCTGATTGGCTGAAATGGCGACCAGTCGCCATTTCAGCCAATCAGATGCTTGAGATTTGAGACTGGTTTCCATGCTCAGCTTTATAACCTTGGGCACTAATTTTCTGTATCAATATTGATTTTTGTACAATATTGTGAATTCATTGATATGTTGGCTACTAATGTCTGAGGCATTCTGGTCAGTATTGACACCAGACTCTTTGGGATAAAAATAAGGTTGCTTAAAACTAAGAAGCAAACAGAGTAGATTCTGTTACGACTGAATGGATGTGAAGACTGATACAGATCTATAATAGTTGCATATACATGTAGAATGTTAGCTATATACCATAGAGTAAAGGTTTAAAACAACATTAGCACAGTTATAAAACACAGGAACCACAAACATACCCCTTGCAATACTGTTAAGTTTTCACATAAAAAATTTCATCAATGCCATGGAATTTTTACCAACAAAAAAAATGCTTGTAAAGGAAATTTCGGATTTGCACTGTCTGTGACAAGAACAAGGTTTCCAACTCACCTGACAGATGAACCCCTTCAGCTAAGCCATACGGCAAATAGGAAAATATAAGCATCATCCCTATCTCCAGGGACGGTGTTTTTCTCAGATCTACAAACTTTAATAACTGTAAACACAGGTTAAGGCAAAATATTAAAACTGTTTCTACTTTTCATCAAATTCTACTTTAGTATGTACTAAGATAAACTAAATACTGTAAATTTATGAATATTCATAAGCCAATTATTTTTGTGAATTTCATGGGCTGGCCCATAAATTTGAAACTACCAAGCATTAAAGAATATAACATAAATGTAGTTAACAAAATGTTCTGTCTGATCTGAATCTTCAATATCTGCCCACACCATGAAAAAAGGCTCTCACTAGGAGAGACTAGGAAGAAGTTGTCTCCCAAAAGTGACAAGATTTGCCCTTCTCTGAGCTATGGGAGAAGTCATTTTGTATAGACTTTGTAGGGAAAGAATGCCATTGACTGCAAACTTTTCTATCATTCAGTAATATTATGACAAAACTTCTCCCTGATTTGCAAGTCTAGTGAGAGCCCTGAATCCCTGATGAAGGCGTATAAATGGGGGAAAGGATTAGAGCAAGATTCTAGAGACATCTAACAAAATATACAATCTTAACAGCCAATATCTCAATTATCAAATTTACAACTGACGTTACCAAATACATGAGTGAAAGTAAGGAATTATGAAGAACCTGAAATTCTGAATTTGTCAACATAATTATAGCGAAACTAAAGAAAATCTACCAATCAGACAAACAGATTCCTGAATTTCAGGCATAATCATGAACTTATCCATGCAAATATACTGTATTTTACATACAATAGTAATAACTTGCTATTGTTTCAATGAAAGGATACAAGAGCACTGATTAGCCCAGAAAACATGCCAATCAGTCCTGAGCCAAAGAACATGGCCAGAAATCTGAGTACAGCATTAAAGAAGGCTGCAGAACCAGTCACGTTTGCCATCTCAGGGTTCTCAAACTCCAATACTGTGCTGTAAAATAAATACATTACATATAAGACACTCTGTGTTAATAATATCCAATACTGCAAAGTAACATAAATACATACTTGTACGATACAGTCACATCATATTGTTTAATTTCATAATAACACATATAAACATCACAAAAATATAATATACAGACATTCAGGTATAATTACAAGTGCTAAAATATTATAAAAACTTAAAAACAGCACAACTGTTCAAGTACAGCCCAGCTGAAAAAAACTGGTTGCAAAAACTCGGGCTTGGCAATTAACCCCATCTAGACAATTCTGTTTATTCATTACTGAATTTGTTGCTTGGTCTAATCATTGGAATAATTACTTAATGTTTTTGGCTCATGATCGTGTTTATGACTTCATGGTCTGGAAATAAACACACAACATACAAAAAATATTTGTTTATTTATTAAAATTTAGAATGTTATTTACAATGAATAAATTTGATTTTTATAATTTGTGACTTAATTGGAACATAATTAACAGGCAAATAATAATGTTTACCCTTTAGGCCATATAATTATAAGGGTTTTGAACATATGTGTGACCAGTGCTGATACAGGTTATCTAGCACATCTGTAAACTAATCTGTATCTGGACTGGTCGCCTTTTGGAAAGATATAAATTATAACTCTAACAGCGAACAATTTAGATCTTGATCAGATGTCACAAAGTTGTTTCGGAAAAAGATTCTGAATAATCAATTTATACTCACATTGTAAGTGTAATAGCTACAGCATCGTTAAGGATGCTTTCTCCAAACACCAACATGTACAACACTTCATCTACATTGAGTGAGTGAAAGATGGCTAGGGTGGCCACAGGATCTACTGCAGATATCAGCGAACCAAACGCAAAACTTTCCACCACTGTAAACTCATATGCCACTTGTGCCTGTATAAATAAAGAAGAAACAAACTGTCTCCAGTCCCCGTTATAAAACATCTCAACTGTTAATATTTCCACTCATCTTGCAGTTCGCTATGATAAAAGCCTTTTTCCACTTGCGTAATGCACTTACTGTTTTTATTGGAAAACATTTGATCTGGGGTGTGGCTACAACACAAATTGCTTACAAACTATAAGACTTTGCACAATAATTTGTCTTGCGATATCAATGAGCGTGTTTTACCACCAGTTGCTGCATCAAGGCTTGTTAATGTGGCTGTTTCAACAGCCACTTAAAAGACCGTGGTATCACACTTTCTCCTCAAGATTTTAGTTAGAACTGAGAGCATTTAGGAAGGTTTATGAAAGAATATAAACAATATTTTATTTCATTCATTGCCGTATAAAAACATTTGTGTTGTTTAAAGAAAGACCTTTGGGCAGATGAATAAGATAAAATATTAATTCAATCTTTAAATGAAGAATCATTTTCTGATTAGAAATTAAATAAGAAACAACATGATTTTATTTTGTATGTATAAAAATTACAGTATTACTCGTGACCTTTTTACAATGAATCTTGAAGATATTTGCACATGAATTTAGGTGATTGGTGAATAACACCAATAAGGAAGTGAATTTTAAGATGTTAATATTTTCTTCTCTTTGGCAGAATACACTGATCACCATCAAGTAAAGCTTGTTACTGCCCTTGAGCCTTCTGCTTTTTTAACAATTACACATATATTTTTTCTCTATTTCAACTTCTGTTGGGAGGTTTGTTGCTGTCAAAAGTCAATTACTCTTAACCTCCTTGCCAGATTAACTATTTACCTACTGAAAACCAGTAATGCATCTTCTGCTTTTTTCAATTTTAGTCAGGGCTTTACATTGTATTTTGTTTTTCTGAAATTTATTGACTAAAAAGCAAACAACGTAGAGTCTCATCAGACTGCATCAATATATAAGGGCTGATATTGGTCTACACTGTTCATGATAGTGATAGATTTGTCTAAACCTTTAACTGTTGGAATGTATTCATTAACCCTTTCCTGTATAGATACGCATTTTTACGCGTGTGCAACTGTGTAGATCCAGATCAGCCAGCACATCCATGCCGTCTGATCAGGATCTGCACTGGTCGCATTTTGATCAGGAATAACCAAATGAATCAAAAAACGAACAGTTTAGATCCTGATCAGACGGCACGGATGTGCCGGCTGATCTGGATCTAAACTGTTCGCCCTAGAAATAAAGGTGTATCTGTACAGGAAAGGGTTAACAAATCAATCATATATCAGGAATAAATACTTTACCTGTCCTAACAGATAAATCCCCCCACCAACCACCATCGCAGATATAACTGTTCCAAATATAGCAAATACAAGGATAGTCCCTATATTCTGGAAGAAGTTGCCCTGCAACGAAAAAAGCAAAGTGCTATGTGTATTACATTGAACTTGTACTGAATATTTCATAATTTAATTAGGTTTTGTTGCATATGAACAGTGTAGATCTAGATCAAGTGGAACATCAGTGACATCTGATCAGGATCTACACTGTCCCTTCTTGGTCAGAAACAACCTAATGAAATCGTTATTGTATCCATTATAGCTTAATCTCATTAGATGTAAGTAAAATGGATTCATGATCTTTTGTAAAATATCATTTGATACAAGCAGATGGTCACACTAAAGATTACAGGGCTGAAGGTTATAAAGCTGAGATTGCAAACCAGTCTCAAATCTCAAGCATCTGATTGGCCAATCAGATGCTTGAGATTTGAGACTGTTTTCCATGCTCAGTTTTATAACCTTAGGCACAGAACTTCCACACAATTATATACATAATTCTGTTTTTTTCTTTCTTTTTTTTCTGAGAAATAAAATGCTGAATTATTAACTCCAGTGGACATACTTTGTGGAGATTGTATCCTGACTCAAATATAATCGGCGGCAGCAGAACCACAAAAAATGTAGTCGGTGGAAATGCTTCTTCTTTCTGAAATATTAAAAATAGAAAGTGTAAATGTGGGTAATTTCACAGAAATAAATTCTGAAAAGCTTACAAGTTAGTTGTTTAAAGACATAAAAAGATCTTACTTTAAGCACAAATACTTCTATGCAAATTATCTAGTTGAAAGGTAGTATTCAAATATTTAAGCAAATGACCTTGTGCTCATAGTGGACTTAGGGGAAAATAAAGACTCCCAGTCCTCAACAGTAGCATCTTGCCTTTCAGTAAAAATTTTAAGCAAGTTTACAATAGAGGTGAAGCTAAGGAACCCCTTAACTTTGGTGAAAATGCCCCAGTATCACAATCTATGCTTAAACTTAATTTTCAACTCAATATATTTATTCAAATTCTCAGTAAATGTTGCTTATTTACTTAAAATATTTTATTAAAATAAAAAAATGTCCTGTTACCAAGGAAATATTTCCAATAACACTAAGCTCTGCTGAGATATTCTGAGTTCAAACTCAGTTATCTGCTTTTCTACTTAATCTGTGTTTTTTGGTATTTTTTTTATCAGAATTTAAATATAACAATTTTTCAAAACTGCACTCAAAACAAAAATACAAAATAAAAATATTCTTAAAAACAACCAAACAAGCTGTGTATCTTAAGAATTTACTATTACAGTGCTTTTCATCCTTATATAACAGAGGCCTGTAATAGGCCTCTTCCCAATCCAAAAATATGGTATTGTTTCCCAACTGTGGCAGAGAATCTTCCCAAAATACTAGGTAAGATGTCCAAAAATGGATCAAAATAATCTGAGGGGAGTAAAAATTGAAGTTTGAAAAATATGTGATTTAAAAAATTAAATTTGAGTTGAAAATACTTATTACAATTCAAATTTTTGTTTTCCCAAAATAAACAATATTCACACATAAATTTCCCAATTTTATAGGCCAGGGCCACTTCCCAATTTTCTGATGAAAAGCCCTAGAAACAATCACTTTGAATTTAATTTAAAATCCGACTTAATCATTTTCATGACATTGGGGCCAGGTTGAAGACAACTCTTCCTTAATGGGGGCCTACCAATATCCAGAGTTACCTCCCATTGAGAGTGGCTTCCCTTGCTGATTGGGTAGTTCCGGTTTAGAAGCGGTAATAAAGCGTAGCGTTAAAAGTGTAGATAAAAGGTTTCAAAGTGCTTTTGAAGTTAAAATGCATTGCCAAATTAAAAAAAGTGAAACAGGCATATAAGGAATAACCATCATCTTTGTAAAGTGATTTTAAGTTAATAACTAAATGCATCTTTACCTATTTACGTAACTGCACGCATCCTTTATGAAAATTTATTTATTGGCTGGCATCGAAATTTTAGCTTTTTTAAACAGTCATTTAAGTATTTAGCCAATCACCGTTTAGTCATGCAAACAATGCTTATTAAGAAAAGGGCCTGGTGTTTTATGATCATGTTACGTAATCTAATTAGCAAGACTGGGTTTTACCTGCTGGAGGTGTGATAAAGGCCATTTGGAGTTTAGTTGTAGATTTTTAAGAGGTTGAAAACGTTGCTTTTTGGGGGTAAAAGTGTTGTTTTAGGAAAGTGACTTGAGATTAAATATTCTAATAAATCGTCACACTGTTGTTTGGACCCGAGACATTCATTATTTGATATTTGCAACTTAAAGCGATCCGATATTAATTTAATACCCAAACATATTTAAACTTTATTAAATTAATTAAAATTAATTGTAAAACTAAATGAAATAAAAAAATTGAAATGAAGAGAAAAACGTAAAATCATTACGAAACCATGTTGAATAGATTCTAAATTTTATAAGAATAAGAAAGACACTTTTGGAGAATAAAAAGCAGTGTATTGAAAATTACGTTCATAAGAACACGGCAAAAATCTATGAACCGAATGGTGTGAATTTAATTTGTAGGAAAAAGTTCAGTTATTAAATAATCTAAGACTATTAAATTCCTGGCCAAAAATGTTGCATGGACATGAAAGAACATGTATAAAAGTGAACGGGCGTTTCATGGGGGGAAGTCAAACTTTATTTTACATCATGTGTTATAAATTGTACTAGTCTACTTTTTTTTCGTTAACGGCTTCTTACTTTTCTTTCCATCAAATCTGCCATTTTTTAGCATAAGAAATGCGTATTTTTACTCTTTATTACCAAAGGGGTCGAACATAACGCTGTAAAACAGATATCTCGCAAACATTTAAAAATGGGTAAAAGAGAAAATTTAAATATTATGTGCTGCACTATAAAACTATTTATTTTTTTCATTCAATGATAATAATCAAACGTTTTATGCATTTTGCTGATCTCTGACCAACCAGACCCTTTTAAAACGTATTTGAAAGGACCACGGATGACTACTGCATGTCTGTTTTAATGTCAATCTCAGACCGGAACTACCCAGTGACAGGTGTGCGTTACAAAGGGAGGTAACTTAGGACAGAATATTGAGATAACTCTGTATATCGGTAGGACCCCATTCAGATACCAGATTCATTTTGCAATTAATTCTCTTCAAATTCATGCCATCTGGTCAGGATCTACACTGTTCATTTTTATGAAAGGCGTAGATCCTGATCAGATGGCAAAGATGGCTGATCTGAATCTACACTGGTTAATATTGTTGAATAAACCTGTATATACGCCTTTCCAATAAACAGTTTCGCAGTCCTGTACGAGTTACTTCCCGCGACCGAAAATCAATCCAAAACGAGGCTCTGCAGGATAGCTGAACGATCGGGCTAATGGCTTAAGCACATGATAGCTAACCTTATCCGCTATATTGCAGGTCTGCGTTCGTCGCCGGCGGTGAAAAAATAAGTTGCTGGTCTGTTATTCTAGCCAGACCTTTTATGTTTACTATTTGTTAGATATTTAGATTTTTAATGATATAAGAACATGTACCATTCTTGTTGATAGTAGGCAGTATGAAACGCAATTTGGACAAATATAAGCATTAATTTTACCAATTATGTACAACAATTTCTTCTTTATATCTTTTATATATTTTAATATATTGTACTGGTGTAAATGTTGCAAATTGCTAAGGCTAGTAATGCGCTATTATCCGGAAATCGTGGTATGTCAACATCTGGTTACATGATCTGTAGACAAAAAAAATGAAAAAATACAATCTGAATTTGTTGATACTTACACATTTGAACAATAGAATTGTCCTAAAAAATTAAGGCGTTTATGGTCAACGTGTAAATAATTTGAATATTTAAAATGTTACGTATACTTCACAACCAAATATGATTGATTCTGTCTTGAAATAAAACAGGATCGGTAATCTAGTTGTTTGTTGTAGAAGTATCATTCGTAGAATAAAATCCAAGGATTTAGATGCCGGCTTCCAAAAAGATGAGAATATTTATATCACAATATGGTTGCATATCCAATTTAGATTTCTTAGGTTTGACAGATTGTAATTTTGGCATAAAAGCCCAAACTCTTAATTAAACATATATAACATGTTTTGACAAGATTTGTTTCTTATTGACGGCTTTTGTTTCTATACGTGTCATAATGTTGATTAAGAATCCATTTAAGTGCTAAATCAAATATATTTGATGGCACATCCAGTAGTTAAAAGACTCCGAAATACTTAAGAATTGGGAGGTGTAGATACATTGCAAATAGAAATTACACGATCTCTATTGGTCAATGATATCTGCCCCTTTAAGTAATTGACAGATGACCCCGTGTGCGAGACAGTTTGACATGTTTATGGCATGCCGCCTTCAAAATCAATCGCCGCCGACATAATCACAACATGATGTCAGTAGTTGAATAGACACGCTAATCCGGAAACGAGACTCAATTAAGCCGTGAAGAGAACACTGCGACTGTCTGTTAGTTGAAGTCGTTTAGTGTCTAATGCGAGGAATAATGAATTGACACTTTTAGTCAGAAACCTGATTGTTTTATAAATTATTTTCAAAAATATCATGACGCTGATGTATTATTACTAATTCAAAGAGAGAATATATTTAAAAAAAAGAATTTTATGATAAAAAAGAAAGTTGTAGGTACATATTCCCTATTACGTTATTACAGAGAGCAATCATTTATCCTGTAAAGCAGTCACGTGACTGGACAGGGGAGGTAACCAAATAAATTCATCGAATTATTGGAAAGGCGTATATGGAATGAAGGGTTTAGTTACTTACACTCCAATTTCCAACTGCAAATATTTTCAGTACCAGACCTATCAATGCACCTGTAGAAAAAAAGGACAACAATTAGTGAAATGTTTTCATTAAAAAGCAAACTTAAGTTATCTCTATTGTTACAATAAGTAATCATTACATATAAAGTTCATCTTTGCTATGCTGGAGTGTCTCACACACTAGTGACTAGTGTAGATGCAGACTACTGTAGACCCACACTATTAGCGATTCAGACAAGAACACATACTGCAAATCTGATAAGGACTGACTCTGTCTTCACTGTTCTCTCTCCAATAATGAAGCTCTACAAACTGAACCCTGCACCCATTTTGCACAGTCTAATCTTAAGATTCTAAAACTGAGAAAGGAGATCAGTCTCAAATCTCAAGTACCTGAAACTTGTCTACAATTAAGCCCAAAAGATGCTTTAGATTTGAGACTGATCTCAATCTCAGTTTTATAATCTTCAGCCCAGTCCTTTACAGATATTGCATTATTTAGTAACTAGCATTTAAGCATCACAAAAGTGTCATTATAATGAAAAGAAAGATTTCCATGCCACCTTATTAGGATCTACACAGGTAGCTTCTTGATAAAATGTAACTAGGGATGGGAACGAGTAGCACAATTGGTACTCGGATCTTGTTCCGATTGAGTACTCAAAACCTTTCTCTAACAAAAGAAGAAATATCAGCTTCCATAAGTTTTAACGATCGTACATGGTATGATAATGCCAGACTGCCTGTCTTCATCGATCACTCATAATACACAACACAATTAAATCAAAGTACTGAAAGTACAGAAAACCAGCGAAGCGATTTTGCTTATTGAGAATAACCAGTGCCATGATTCTCATACAGGTATCCATTTACGAAAAAGCAAAAAAACTTGGTTCACTCGCAAAGAACTTCCTCTTGTCTAAATGATAGTGGAAATAAGGGTTTCCATGTTTTATCTGGATGAAGGCTTCTGTTAACCCTTTACTCCATAGATATACCTTCATAGCTTGTGCGAACAGTTTAGATCCATATCAGCTGGCACATCTGTGCGATCTGATTAGGATTTAAACTGTTCGCTTTTATGATCATTTTTTTCTGACCAGTAATCACAAATTTTAGATCCAGATCAGATGGCACTATTGTGCCAGCTGATCGGGACCTGAACTGGTAACCTATGTGATGAAAGGCGAATATATTGAGTAAAGGGTTTTAAGCAAAAAATTATAATAGTGAAATCTGTGTACTGACATCCCAAAGACATAATGAACACGAAAAATGATATAAAAAGTGAGACCCCATCGATGGGAAAGTTTATGCAGTTATTTGAAATAAGAAATATATAATTGTTTCCTTCATTGTGAAAAATCGCGGACATGGACAATGTTTGACCATTGTTGCACCGCACCGATCAAGTCCTAGAAATATGAACCGCACAGATTTTACATTTAATCAAACTGTCGTACAGATGAATTTGACCATTGATGCACCGCACAGGTTTTATCCTATCAACATGACGTAGTTAATACCAACTTTAACACGTAACAGGAAACTTGGGGACTACTTTACTTACTCTGATTTCTCTGAAATGCGTAAATCGCCATTTGCCAGTTGGTTTGATACCGATTTCAGAAATGTGATTAGTAAAACCAGCTTTGCTGGTTAAAAAGACAAAATTTCCTTAATGATATGTAATAGTATTTAATAAATTTCAATAATCAAAGTTGAAAACATTTAACTAAACAATTATTAATTAGCTCGTGTCACAAACAAGAACATCACCCAAAAATGTACACATTGTAAAAATAGTGTATATTCTCCAATCAGATTTTTGTTTCAGTTTTGCAAACTTACTATCAACAATTGCATTTGAATATAATTACTCAATAAACAACATCAAATAAAAGGCGACAAGAGAAGAGTCTTACTTAAAATATTCAGGTACTAATTTCATGATTGCAATTTGTCCATGTTATGGCATCAAACAATAACGTCAATTAGGCGCTAATTATCGGATATTTGTGCCCCTAAGTGTCTTCTTGTTTATTTGAAACCAGGTGCTAAGTGTTGACAATTAACTGTCAGTTGGCGATTTGTACGATTCCATAATGAAACCTTTTTGAACAAAAAACGTTGATTTTTTTAAACTTTTAATCGGGTTCTCGAATACTTTATGATCTACTCCGGAACTCGGATGTTAATCAAGAATCCGAGTACTTGATTACTCGTTCCCATCCCTAAATATAACCTAATGAATCTGAAAGCAAAAAGTGTGGATCCTGATCAGGCTGCACACATATTCTTCACTGGTCATAAATGTGATGCAAGCCATATCCGGGGTTTAAAGGTTTAACAAAAAGATTATCTTACCTACTAAAACCACAGCTATACTTTCAGGAAGGTAGTGGAATTTTGTCTGTAGCAGCAAATGTGTCATCAAAATACATATTGCTGAAAGAACAAGAATATTCTGAAAACATGTTACATGTATTGCACTTGGACATAAAACAAGGTCTTCCTTAACATATACAGGTATATTCAACCCCAACAAAAATATTATTTTTAACAACATTAAAATTGTTTATGTAATTTAAGTGGTTAACCCTTTATGCCATAGCTGAAAATTTATCACATGGAAGAACATTAAAGATCCAGATTAGCAAACAAGGATGTGTGGCTGATCTGAATCTACACTGTTTACCTATGGCTAATAGCAACATCCCATATGAGCCATCTGAATCTCTTCAGAATCTAGATCTACAATGTTTAACATCTGTATTTTTATAAATAAAGTTACAATGTAACTTGTTATATCTTGTTTAGAACCAGATCACTCACTACAAATTAAATCTTAGAAGACACAAATCTGCTTTTCATGGAGTTCAAGTTCATTTAATAAAACAAATCTAATTTACAAACCAACAACAATGAGGATAAAGAATGCTTTTAGACTGCTCTTGTGTTCTTTCTCCGATTCTCCAGCCTGTGGTAAATCTCCAGGACCTGCAGATGGTTTAGCGGTGGTTTGCACCACACTCGGAGTTGTTGCATTATTACTGCAAAATTAAGAGGTATTAAGTTTTACCATATTTTGTTATACCAGTTGGAAAATTTAAATTTATCTGAGAGAATTTCAATATCAAATGGTGATGCCTTTTGTAAAAAAAATCACCAATCTTCGTTCAAAAACTGAAAGATATGTAACACAAGCTTAAACTAAAACATATGCTAATGGACTTTTCTCTATTTCAGTCAATCAGGTATTTGACATTTAAGACAGGTCTCCAACCTCAGTTTTATCATCTTCAGGCCTGACCTTTTCTCAGATTTTTTCTTGCATCAATAGCACCATTATTAAAAATAAGATTATGTACTGGCTCATTGGATTCACTGAAATTGATCTTATTAAAACTTTATATTATATTGATGATCAGCTGGGTTCAAACAGTGAGCAGGGTTCTAGCCAGCCTATATAAAAAAAGATGGAGCACTGCAGTTTATTTAAATTTCAAATCTTAATTATGATACTTGATAAAAATTGATCAAATTTGTTAATTTCTTGGCCAACAATAGGCAGAGTCCAACAAAGGAATTGATAAGCTGTGGAATGATACTTTTCATAAAATAATATTGAGTTGATGACTTAATATTTAAAGTGTTTATCTTTATGACATTTAAGTTTACAAACTGAAGGATTTCATTGTTCTCTCTGTTAATGAGTAAATGTCAAATTTTGGATTTCAGAGAACTTTTTACTGATAGTAAATTTGGTGTTGATGGACTGATTATGGTTCCAGTCAATCAAAACAAAATGATTGGTTTGTCCACTGTAGACCCTTAATTATGTATATTGATATCTGAGGACCGGTCATCTCATAAAATTTTGGAAGAAATGAGGGTCCATCTCAAAAGCAGATGTGCAAAGTAAATGTACCTATCAACGCTGCTGTCATTAAGGGTATTTTTGATTATTTCTTTAAGGGCATCTTTTTTATTCTGCAGATCTTCCTTGCTACCAGGGTCTGCAGGCTGGTCATGTTCTGTGGTTTCTTCTCTGGAAAATCTGGCTGCCCCGCATGCAAGAACGCATATCAGCAAAATCACAACAACCTTTCCATTTGACATATTGATTTGTCTAAAGCATCTCACTCAGTATAAGGTCATCTTAAAGCTTTACTGTGTAGGAGATCTGTAAATTTATTATTCTGACATGTCACAAACTTTTTGTTTATGCGGAAGATCGGAAACCGGAAGTAAGAAAACCACTAAGAGAAATAAATAATGAAAAGAAGTATTAAGTATGTAGTAGATCTTGTACAGTTGCGTGTCATAATTTGTACATTCCTTTTACTGATATACTTTAATTCATTTAATAACAAACTGTTCTAGTCAGTATCTTATCTTGGAATTAATTATTCTGTCATATTCGTCTTTTGCGATGAGAGACAAAATAAGTCTCGGGGAGAAAATATAACTAAATGTGTTTGTTTAAGTACTATATAGGTTTGAACTCAGCTGAGAACAAGTTTAGGCAAACTTACCCAATTTACTTTTTATGTGATAAATTCTTGAAGAATAGACTTAGCATTTTTTTTAAAGAATACATGGTTACTATGGTAACATGTTTTGTGGTAACGACATGACGGAGGTATTATATCACATACTTATGAATGCACTTAACAAGAAACGTTATCTGTTGACTTTTCAAAGTAGTCAGAATTAAAAACAATACATAGAACATTCAATCAGAACTTTTGTGAGTTATGACATTTGAATGCCGAATTTTATAAGTAAGCAGCAGTGATTTTAAAGTGTATTATTATTTTTGAATTAAATCATTGATATCGGCGCTTGAACTCGACTGATGAACTCAAGCTAAATAAAGCAAACAAAAATTTCAGAAAAGCAAGCAAAATTTCTTGACTTAAATTGTTCATATAATGTGGTTAAGTACCTACTATATTCTACATGTATAATGAAATAGATAATTCTATGTTAGTATTGTAAATTTTCCATTTTTAGATGGTAAATCCCACATGCAATACTTTATTGGGTTTTAAATTTTACAGCTTGTTCATTTTCTAGATCTTGTAACAATAAATGTTAAACATTTCAACGAACGTACTCAAGGGGTCTAACCTAAAGTAAGAAGATCGATGCTTTAAGACGGCCATTTCATGGAGAGTGGTGTCAATTGGTGATAAAATAGCATTGTTTTGTTTACATCGACCACTAATTCAGTAAAGTAAGTACATTTTCTTGTACTATAGGTATTGTGTATGAGATAACCACCTAGCCGCTTGTTTCAGACATCTGCTTCTGGTCCGTTTTTGTCTGTCCATGCAGTGGTTGAAGCGTGAAAGAAGGGATAGCGACATAGGGGTCCAAACTCTGCAATGTCTGCAGACTGATTTTGGGAGCTTTAGAGAATTAGATTTCGCCTTGCTGTGTTTGCGGGGTGCGGCATACATTATTTAACACTCAGAACGTTTCCTGTGCTAATAGGAGCCTCTGTGTTCATTTTTTTTTACATTTAAGACGATTTCATGGAGAACTGTCTCACTTTAGGACAATATCATGGAGAGCTATAAATTTTGGAGAGGTTAGACACTGATTAGTTTATAATGAACAGAAGTATATCTGTAATTTTTATTGTAATGGTACCATGTATTAAACATGATTATATTGTCAAGTCAAGAACTGCAACAATTATTCAAACATTCGAATACAGACGAGACATTCTAATACTTTTAAGTGTTCGAATATTAATTTTTGTTAAACGAAATACAAAGAAAAGCGAATAAATTTAAATTATTTCTGGTCAGGACATTTAATTTTCCACTAAATTCGATGTACAATGAACAGAAACACCTGGTGTTATTATAAGAAGTGTCATAGTCAATATACTTAACAGTGATTGGCAGTTTGAGTGACCGTTAATATCAATTATCAGGGCTTCTTGATAACAATACGGACCGGTGTTTAATAAAGAGTTTTGCCATGAGGTGTGAATTCACTAATGCCGGTGTATGTTTTAATTCAAAACTTTACCATTGGGTAAAGCTAAAAAGGTAAAAAGCCCTATCAAATGATTGTCATAATAAAGATAATTTGCATAATCAGTATCAGGAGCATCCATTCCCGATCATATGACTTTTAAGCTGGTGCATACGTTAAAATGGGATGTCTTCAGGTGAAATTGTGTCGCGTAATCCGTTTTAAGCACTAAAGTATAGTACAGTCATGGATACCTAACAAGCAATGATATATTGGTCTTTGGCGTTGTCCCGGTTAGCTCAGTTGGTTACGTCGCAGGAATTGCATGGCTAGGCGCTGTCGCCGTGACGGTGCGGGTTCGCTCCCAGCTAGAGACACTATCATTTGAAATTCACAGTAGCGCTATTTGTGCAGTGTGGCGGCCGTAAAAAGTCTCCCCGTACATTTAGTCAGTACTGTTATCAGTAAATTAACCCGTTACCGATGTCATGCAGTGATTGTTACGTATATCAGGGCTATCCGATCAACGTTTTTTGGCGTTGTCCCGGTTAGCTCAGTTGGTTACGTCGCAGGAATTGCATGGCTAGGCGCTGTCGCCGTGACGGTGCGGGTTCGCTCCCAGCTAGAGACACTATCATTTGAAATTCACAGTAGCGCTATTTGTGCAGTGTGGCGGCCGTAAAAAGTCTCCCCGTACATTTAGTCAGTACTGTTATCAGTAAATTAACCCGTTACCGATGTCATGCAGTGATTGTTACGTATATCAGGGCTATCCGATCAACGTTTTTTGGCGTTGTCCCGGTTAGCTCAGTTGGTTACGTCGCAGGAATTGCATGGCTAGGCGCTGTCGCCGTGACGGTGCGGGTTCGCTCCCAGCTAGAGACACTATCATTTTTAATTGTGCTCATTGCAGTTAATGGGTGCAGTTCTTGACTTGCCAATATAATCATGTTCAATACATGGTACAATTACAATAAAAATTACAGATATACTTCTGTTCATTATAAACTAATCAGTGTCTAACCTCTCCAAAATGTATAGCTCTCCATGAAATTGTCCTAAAGTGAGACAGTTCTCCATGAAATCGTCTTAAATGTAAAAAAATGAACACAGAGGCTCCTATTAGCACAGGAAACGTTCTAAAGTGTTAAATAATGTATGTTGCACCCCGCAAACACAGCAAGGCGAAATCTAATTCTCTAAAGCTCCCAAAATCAGTCTGCAGACATTGCAGAGTTTGGACCCCTATGTCTCTATCCCTTCTTTCACGCTTCAACCACTGCATGGACAGACAAAAACGGACCAGAAGCAGATGTCTGAAACAAGCGGCTAGGTGGTTATCTCATACACAATACCTATAATACAAGAAAATGTACTTACTTTACTGAATTAGTGGTCGATGTAAACAAAACAATGCTGTTTTATCACCAATTGACACCACTCTCCATGAAATGGCCGTCTTAAAGCATCGATCTTCTTACTTTAGGTTAGACCCCTTGGTACTGTTAGTTTTGCATAACATAAAACTTTAAAAAAACACAACAAAACAAGGCTGTCAGTACCATAAATCAGGGTCTATTTAATCAATCAATTAAATAGACCCTGCATAAATCAATTACAACACAGGGAGGCTGTGTTTTTTGGTTGTTTAAGTCCGGATATGCACGTACATTCTTTTTAGTAAGCTTCTTTGCGAATACACAGATTCAATGAAAAAGTACAATTATACTTACAACTCACTACTGCAACATGGTTTAATTGTCATCCAGGTTTAATAAAGATTTAATGTATAAGTCAATAAAAATAATGCAATTTGTTTGTGGTGTCACATTTGAAATTGGACATTTAAATATCCTTTAATTTATCCTGGAAGGGATAATAAGTATATATGTTGAACCAGTTTAAAAACTCTTTATTAAAACAGTTTTTAATGCTACAACACTTCACTTTACATTTTCTTTCTTTTACATTGAACACACAGGAAGAAATAATGTTTACTTGACCAAAAACTTAAGAAGACCAATGGCCGAAACGTTTTTTCAGTTTTTAATGCTACAACACTTCACTTTACATTTTCTTTCTTTTACATTGAACACACAGGAAGAAATAATGTTTACTTGACCAAAAACTTAAGAAGACCAATGGCCGAAACGTTTTAATAACGAGTTTTCAAACTGGTTGAACATTTAAAATTAACTTACGCTCTCTTTTTCTACACCTTTGGCTGCATGTAGGAGGCTGTGTTTTGTACGTGTGACAATTCCTGATAATTACGCATATTTCACTTTTTAACATAAAGCTTAAATAGGCCTAGTCCAGACCTTTCAGAAAACATGTATATTGATATGAATCAATCAACAAAAAGATGAACTGTGTCACAAGTTACCTGTTTTTATTTTCGTTTTTTTACTCGTGTAGTGAAAACGAAAAGGTTCTAACTCAATTCTTAATTAATGTCATTAAGACCATTTTCGCTCCTACCCCACGATTTGTCCCTGACAACTCGGTTGACTGTTTCATTGCGCATGTCTGTACTTTCAGCAGTTTATTTTCTGATAACGACGGAGAAAGAGTCTAACAACTCAGTGGTATCTTTTTGTCCTTTATATCTTTTCGTTTATTAACAAGTCATTCTCGGTGGAAGCTTGAAAACAAACGCTGTCGTGACGGAGATCAAATGGATCAGACAAACAATTTCGTTGTTATTATTCCAAATGAAAACGAACTCGTTGGTAGCAGTGAATACGTTTCTTGCTCCCAGAACGGATGTTCAAAGCGGTTTTCTCACGATGGTGCACTGAGAATGCATATTGTTAAATCTCATGGACTTATTCAGGTAAAATTGATCAGTCATAAAATCTTGGAACATCTATACTATAGTATACTCGAACCCCACGGTACCGGTGGCTCCACGGTACCGGTGTAACCAAAATATTGCGAGTTTTTTTCGCCGAAGCGCCGCCTACTGGTTGTACTTCGACAAGCTTGAGTAATTTTTGTTTCTCTACTGTAAAATGCAATGTACGCTATAATGGAGTACAGTTGTTTGCCCGGTTACGGAGGATTTGTTAGTTCCGGCGGATTCCGAATTTTACTCACGTATTTCGGGATGGCGCCTGTTGGCGGCGAAATGTATGTTGACAATTATTTTAGTCAAACATCGATTTATATTTGTAGTGATTTTCAGAAACATTGATAAACATTAAGTTTATGAAATTGAAATTCAAAACGTGCCTGGTATGGTAATTTTGCATAAGTAAGTCGTGTTGGAAAACCCCTTTTTATAAATACTCGAGTGACCTACCTTACAAACGTCATTTATGTTGTAAAAGCTGAATCAACTTTGAATGTACAATCATTGCAGATTGTATTAATACAAATATTGGCTGGTTGAAATTGCTAATTTGTACAAAATGTGCTATGCAAGGAAGGTGACCCCCTTTGACCAGTTCCGGTGGATCATTCACATTCATTCGTGATTTTTCTTCACGAGGCCCCAAATGAAGGAGCTTCTTGCAAATAAGTTTGTCATTATAAAAATTAAAAAGGAAACAATTTTAATTATTTTTCAATACGTTTGATCAGAAAATATACCAAAATTTTACAACACGACTCACTCATGCAAAATTACCATACCTGGAATGTTTTGATTTTTATTTCATTTACTTATTGTTTATCAATGTTTCTAAAAATCACTACAAATATAAATCGATGTTTGACTAAAATAATTGTAAACATACCTTTCGCCACCAACAAGAAATACGTCAGTAATATTCGGAATCCACTAGAACTAGCAAATCCTTCCGGAACATGGCAACCATCAGATAGTGCGCAGAGTCGATTGTAACATTGTTTAGATCTGTAGGCAGTTCTTTTAATGCTAGAATCCACACAAAAGCTGCATTTACATCATGCACATTGGTAAACTCAAATTCAGCTTCCAAGGAAACATCAATTAGAGGCTTGATTTTGAAGTTATGGTAGCCTTTAATTGGTGTACATTAATTCTAAGCTATTCATTGTGATATTTAATGCAGATGTTGACCTCTTAGTATTTTTCTTCACGAGAAAAAGTTCAAAATATGACTTGACAAGGTGTTGCAGCTGAAACAATGAAAAAATCCCATTTGGCGCCCCTAGCTATGATTTTTTACCTATGACTCATTTTCCATCGGAAGTGGCAAATGCTCGTCGGAACTAGCTAAATGACAAAGGCGATAAGTCAACAATTTGCAGAAGATTTTTGAATGAAACTTAACAAATGAAAATTCTATTTTAGAAAGGAGATATTTTTCTACTTATAAAACATCTTTACTAGATCGACCGTATATAAGATTTTCTATACAAAATATTAAACATCCACCGGAACCGGACAACTAACTGTAGTGTCTGGAGAGTATTAAAACATTTACCTTATACACTAGTTTTCCTTCATAATTCCATATGTTATGATCCCCTAATTAGTCTTAATATTATTTATCTCCATTTGCAACCAAACACAAACTTTTTTCTACTCAAATCCAGTTTGACAGCTACTGACGTCATTTTTCATGAGGAAAAGTCATGTGACACCATTGTAATCATTATTGGCGGGAAATTATTTGGATAATTTTACCGTTACACCGGTCACATGGCGTGACCTAAATTACTAATTAAATATGGCTGCCATTGTTCATATCCATTAACAATAAATTGTGAAAGCAATAGAACATTCTTTTGAAAGAAATAAGAAGATCAGATATTGATAAATAAATCGAGTTTGAATTTTTATCATTTTAGTTTTGGTTCTTATGATTTATTTACATATTCAATAAGTGCACCGGTATCGTGGGAGACCAGGCTATGGGATATATCCTCGAGTACACAATTCCGACGCACCTAACAAACGTTTATAACTTACGGGAACCAAATGGAAGAGAAATAATTCATTGCCTTTTTATTGGGAAGATTACTCATGTACCCATCATCTGAGAGCATTTTAACATATCTGGATTCCATTTTCAAACCAAAAATATCACAATTTGACAAGTGGGGGTATCCAATATGGCAGAACTGAGAGTACAATGAAACGACGCACTTGACTAGTTACTATATTTAATGATACCAAAATGAAAATAGCACTTGATTTTCACTGTTCTAAAAATAGTTAGCAAGGGGATATCAGCTGCTTTGTTTCTCTTTTTGTATTATTTCTCTGAAAATACCATGTTTGAAAATGGAATTAATAAAAACCTTTATTTTTCATAGCTTATGAAAAATATTACAAATAAATACATCAAAATCCCTAACTTTGCCACATTTTGCTCAATAGAAATCTCTGTTATGTTTATAAAAAAACTCGGCAAAAGTGATGTCAAACAGTATTCCCTTATCGAGAACGAGGTCACAACAAAAAGTGCGTCAGAATAGTGATGCGTTGGAATAGAGTACCGGAAGATATATAAATCTTGGATATCATGTCTATGTACATTGATCATTGATGCGGCTGGGGAGATGAAAAATAAAGTATGCATATCTTGAGAGCATGCCGAAACCACAGGATCTTTAAAAAATGGACTCCTTTTGATCAATATTTTAGGGTCTATATCGGTCAATGCCAAAGTACCCCTTGCCCAATCACATCTGCTCATGTTAATCTTTGGCACATAATTGAAGATGTTAACTGTTGCTATAGAAGTTTATAAAACTTAACATTAACCTACCACAGAGGTGTAGAAATTAGAATTCCACTTCAGCGTTCGCCATGGCGAGTAAATGATCCGTTTAAATGATGGGTCGAGTGAAGCAGCCGAAACACTCGACTTAGTAGGACAGTAAATTTTTCAGCAATGCTCATCTGTTTTCTTCGGAAAATGAAATATTTTCAATTTGTTTACAAAATACAATTCAATTTCCGGTATATTTGGCTGATTGCCGGTGTATTCGGAATGTTTCTTGAGGACTGGTAACAGCAGCAATTTATTTTTATCCTTACTGGGTTTCCAAAATCAGGAACGAGGCTGCAAGTGCACATATTTTCACATATGTCAAAAATCTAAAAAAAGAGTGCTTTTTGGGATTATAACAAAACTTGGTAAAATGTGTGTTGTCCAGTATTTGTTGTCATGTGAATTGTTTTATAAAAGACATACTACATTCGGTGGTACTTGCTGTTAAAAAAAACTTTTCAAAGTAATGGCCCATTTTATGTTTCCACGAAACCTTGTGAGAGCTATTGCCTATTCTATGTTTCTGCTAGAAATCCTTGTCAAATTTATGGCCCATCCTACTATTACTGCTAAAAGTCACTGTCAGAGTTACAGTACACGCAGCGCGGATTTATTTTTTTCCGCTCATCCCCGCGATTTTTTTCAGTAATTTTCGTCCCCCGCAATATGCGGACTTCCACTCGTCACCGTGATCGTATAAATTCATCACGGTGATGAGCGGATGCCTCTAGGCAATCATTTACCGCCGCGATGTCGGGGAGGATCTGCCGAGGTAAATCGCGCGAACGTGGTTGCATTTTTACGAACAACAAAGTAAAATAATTATTATTTACCGAACGCTAACATATTCCATCATTTAAAATATATCCTAATCTTTAATTTATCGCTTTTATCAGAATTTTTTTATAACGCTTTTATAGTAAAGCTGAAATAAACATGGATGGTTGTTTCGAGCCGACGTCGTCTTTTGAAGTCAAACGTTTTAGATCAAACGTTTTAATAGCAAAGCAGAAATAAACACGGATGGATGTTTCGAGCCGACCATGTCTTTTGAAGTCGCGTTTGATGTTCGGCGGTATCGATTTTTTTTGCCTCCATACCAAATACACAGCATGGTCATGTTTTTTGTAAGGGATACATGCGGTTTTTATAAGTTAACGGCTGTCTTTCAAATTATACGGTTTATAAATGTAATAATTAAAGATAAATGGAATAACCGACATCACCATCAAGGTAATTATTTTATCTTATTTAAATCATGCAAACTGGTTTTTACCAGTGTTTTAAGTTTAATGAAAAAAGTGGGGTCCACAAGTCGATTGCGTTTTATTTAATTACACGTTATATCAGATTGAGTACTTCAAGAAAAACGTGTATCGGTAAAATCACAGCGACCGTTATGTGTGAAAAATTCTGAAAGCCAGATCTATGACATGTTTAAGATTCCCTTGGTAAAATCAGTGTCACCCTTAATTGGCAGCTTGGTCTCACCTGCCAAAGAGGGTATGTCACTTGACTAAGGTGTGAAAACTGAAAGCATGATGCCATGTTTGAGATTCTTATGGAATGTTTGACAAGATATTGAGATGACACGGTTGACTCAAATTTTATTTAAAACTCGCACATTTTGGTCAGAAGTAATTCCAGTATAATTTCATGTAAATAAGAAATTTAAATAAAACGGTGCATGAATGTGCGTCCGCGATGGTTCGCGGAACGTCACCAGGAATCCTCCGTGATGTCGCGCTGATAAATTTTTATTACCCCCTGCAAAGCTGTGTCCGCGCCAATACGCGGACAAAATGATAATCCTGGTGGAATCACGATAACCTCCAAGAGCTTGGCCGCGGTGATTTTCCCCCCAAACGAAATACGGTCCGCGGTGATAGCGCGGAATCTGTTGAATCCGCGCTGCGTGTACTGTATAACCCATTCAATGTAACTGCTAGACTTAGAAGTTATGCCCCATTTTATATATACTATTTTGTTTGCAGTTACTTCTTTTTGTCCAAACACTTCGATATTATTTAATTGAAAGGGAAATAAATCAGTTTGTAATTTTATTGATTTAAAAAAAACATTGTTACATTTATTCATAGATATAGCTTATACTCCATGTGCAATCAGTGTTTATCCCAATCACATTCATTCTGTATGATCATTACTATTTGCTTGATAAAGTAAACAAATCTAATTAATTTCAAAGTATCTGATCAAAATGCACAAATATGCAGGCAGATTTGGATCTGCACCAGTCACACATGGGATATAAGCCATTTTCATTGAATAATTATAGGTTTATTATGTTCATTTCAGACTGAAAGTGATAAGCATTTATTCCATGGTACAAAGGTTCATGATGATACTGTCTTCCACTACCACTGTCCAGTGGCTCTGTGCCAGTATGGGAAAGGAGCCAAGAAGCACTTCAGCTCATTTAGTCTTGTCAAGCAGGTACGTGTATCTACTTTTTCTGTCAACATTAATGCTAATTTAAAACAGAATTCATCATTTTGTTAAAACTAAATGCATCATTGTATTAAAACTAAATGCATCATTGATTTAAAACTAAATGCATCGTTTTGTTAAAACTAAATGCATCATTGTATTAAAACTAAATGCATCATTGATTTAAAACTAAATGCATTGTTTTGTTAAAATGCATCCTTGTATTAAAACTAAACACATCATTGTATTAAAACTAAATGCATCATTGCATTGAATCAGTATTTAATCACAGTCACATAAATTTACCGCTTGTGGGGGAAATCTGGGAGGTCTTGCAAAAATAGTCAGTAATCTTATTTCTTACTTTTTCATGTGAATCATTTTAAGTTTTTGTAGTGTAGATCAAGATCAGCTGGCACATCAATGCCATCTGATCAGTATCTACACTGTTTCATCTTAGATTCATTAGGTTATTTTTATGCCCCCGGCATCTAGTGATTGAACCGTCCGTCTGTCCGTCCGTACGTCCGTCCGGTTAACATTTTTCGGCAAGTTGGATATTTCTCAATTTTTACAAAGAGCATTGGCATGAAAGTTTACACACTTACTTAACAGTTCACTGGTCATGACCCTGACAAGTTACATAACTCTGGGTACCTTATTTCTGGTGTTATCTCCCCTTTTTGTACTTAGAAAAATGGTTAACCTGTTTCGGCAAGTTGGATATTTTTCCATTTCTACAAAGATCATTAGCATGAAAGTTTACAAACTTAATATACAGTGCACAGGGTATGACTCTTAACAAGTTACATAACTCTGGCTATCTTAATTCGGGGTTTTCTCCCCAATTTGTACTTAGAGATAAATGGTTAACATTTTTCGGCAAGTTCGATATTTCTCAATTTCTACAAAGAGCATTGGCATGAAAGTTTACACACTTACTTAACAGTTCACAGGTCATGACACTGACAAGTTACATAACTCTGGGTACCTTATTTCTAGTGTTATCTCCCCTTTTTGTACTTAGAAAATGGTTAACTTATTTCGGCATGTTGGATATTTCGCAATATCCACAAAGAGATCTGGCATTAAAGTTTACACACATACTTAACAGTGCACAGATGATGACCCTTACAAGTTACGTAAGTCTGGCTACCTTTTTTCTGGGATTATCTCCCCATTTTATACTTGGATATAAATGGTTAACTTGTTTTATTTGATGTTTGCCCTTTTTCGCTTAGAAATTAGAATTAAGACTTAGAAATTATGGTTAAAGTTTCAGTGTTAGTGTTTTTCTAAGGTAATGCTATAGAAAAGGTTTAAAACAGATGTACTTATATAATAACATACTTTGGTGAAAGTGTTGAGTGGTTACTATACTATACTATACTATACTATACTATACTATACTATACTATACTATACCATACCATACCATACCATACCATACCATACCATACCATACCATACCATACCATACCATACCATACCATACCATACCATACCACACCACACCACACCACACCACACCACACCACACCACACCACACCACACCACACCACACCACACCACACACCACCACACACCACCACACACCACCACCCCCACCACACCACCACCACCCCCACACCACCACCACCCCCCACCACACCACCCCATCTCACACCACACCACCACCTCCCCACCACACCACCAACAATAATACCGTCAACAACACCGTCAACAACACCACCAACAACACCACCAACAACTCCGTCAACAACACCACCAACAACACCGTCAACAACACCACCACCAACAACAATAGCATCAACTACACCAACAACCAACAACAATAGCATCAACAACACCAACAACTGACAACACCAACAACAACACTGACAACTACACCAACAACAACACCAACACCACCAACAACACCAACATTACCAACACCAACAACAATACCAACAACAGCAACAACACCCACACCACCAACAACAGCAACCAGCATACCATACCTTACTATACTACAACACACCCCACCACATCACTATAGGTGGGCAGGAATAGTGGGTTGATGGGTGTGGGATCAGGGGTGTATGGACTGGGTTGTGTAAACCCTCTAAAAAAACTACAATAATAAAGTAACTGTAATTTATTGATTTCCTAACTTGGATTAAGAAACTTTTGTTCATGTGTGTGTGTTTGGTGTCATAAATTCCTGAATCACTCCCCAGTTTAAATGAAGCCCAGTTTTAAATGTGTTTAAATATGTCTGACTTCGAATAGTCAAGTGTGCAGTCGTTTCCGACTGGCTCTTGTTAGATAAATTCTTTTCATGTACAGGTTCTGGCACCAGATGGTTATTTTCATTATTTAGAACTAACTTGTGATTTTAGTTGCAGTTTTAACACTGTGCTATCATTTAAAATTTGTATCGTTACAAACTTCGCTACCGGGGGCATATGTGTTTTCCGAACACAGCTTCTTGTTGATAAAGTAATTAATATTGCAGATCCATTCCAGATGGCACAGATGTCTTGCAGTAGATAAAAGATGTATATATATAATCAGCATAAATGGAATATTCACATATAATCAATTATATTATTTATACCTTAACAGCATTACAACAAAACACATGCTGAAAGAAAATTCCTGTGCAGTCGCTGTGGTACTCCTTTTGTAACCGAGAAGAACTTGAAGATACACATGGGCCAATGTGGTGTGCTATACAGATGTGGAACCTGCCAGTGTCCATATACAACCAAGGAGGCCTTACTGATGCATTGCAAGCGTCAGGAGCATGTCTACCCAGAGGAATACTCAAGACAGGCAAAGAAATCATATAAAAAGTTAGTGAAAGATGAAATACTAACCAACTTCTCAAGCATCCAAAATGTATCACTGCTTTTCTTTTTCAGATGTGACACTTCTTTACTTCATAAGCTGCTTAATGAATGTAGCAAAGTAGTACAGTTCCTTTCAAAACTTTATAAAGCATATTCATGTTAGAATTGAAATAATAAATGTCTGAGGGATCTGCTGGGATTTTTAGAGTTCTTGCCAACACTTTACCGAATCGGAGAAAGTTGGAACAAATTAGGAGCCACTTGAGCCAAATATTTTAGCCAATCAACTGGCTCTAAATTTTTTTCAAATGTACTCAAACATATCATAAAACAACACATAACGATTATTTAATCTATATATATATATTCTTGAAAAAATGACAAATATAAATATGGCAAGGTCTTCTTGTATATAAATTTGCCTTGGCACTTCTGACAGCACTTTTGCCAACTGAAACTTGTCTAGCATGGAGGGGGGGGGGGGGGAAGTTCAGATATATGTTCCCCCCTTTGATATATCCTTCAGCATCTGAACTTCGCCTTGCGATATTTCAGTGGAAGCAATTTTTTTTATTTCATTGTCAAAAAGTTGCCAAGACAACATACCGTTATTAATGAGGCAAATTTCCCAAATACACATTTCTGTGAGGCGCGCGGCTCCATTAAACATTGCTAAATGCACTTAAGAAAAACAAGGATAGGGTGGAATGCCATAAAAACTAGAAAAGTATGAGGTGTTGATTTAAAGAAATTTACTACATAGACAATTAATGATATTGTATCATTGTGTGTTTTCTTTTCAGGAGGAAAAATTCCAAACCTTGCCCTGATGTACCGAAGGTAAATATCATCACACAGCCTTTACTACTGGTACCAGTCAGGATGCAGGAAGTAGTGAAATCTGTACCAGTCCAGGAAATCAAGCCAAAACCAGTCTCTCAAATACCAGAAATCTTCACAAACAGACCTATGATAGGTATTAAACAGCCAGTAAACAATCTACTGTGTAATGGTGAAATTATCTCAACTGTTAGACAGAATGCATTGATACAGACTGATATTTACGGAATAGATACTTTGGCTGTAACCAAGAATGACACACATAAAACTTCACCACAACTTAAAGGAAGAACTCCGCCAAAGAAACCGTCACCTCTTAAAAGACATCAAAGTTTAACGAGTGATCAGAATCCATCTTCTCCAAGGAGGAAGAAAAACAAATTAACGACTGGTATTCAAACAGCAGTAAGCTTTACCAAGAAAAAGGGTATTCCAATTATGAACAGTACTCAGACCACTGGTGATTACATTATTGAAACTGCACTGAGACATGCAAATATTCATATTGAAAAGAAAACTGTTGCATCTCAAGTAACCCCAAGTAAGGGTGTTCGAGCCCATCAAAACAAAGTTGAGTGGTTGAAGCCCCGGCCGGTTTTAGTAGATTCATTCAGTCAAGTCAGAGAGCAGCATATTGAGATAGAAACTAGTCAAAACTTTACAGAAAGTGAGACAATGACAGATTTACCACCATCAATATCAACACAGACTTTTCATTCTTATCTGGTCAATTTATATGAGCAAGAAAACAGAAATGAGGCTTTTAAAGGTTCACATGCACTGTACGGAGCAGACTTTGGTCCACCATCTATCAGTAGAAAGAGAACTAATGTAGTCAATATTAATGAAGACAATTTTATACCTGATGCCAATGACAATTCGGACACTTCAGATATTGTGCAAATCTACAATAAAAATCTTGAGTCATCGGTAAACTATGAAATGCCAGTTAGTGTGAGTTGTTCTCAGGATAATACATGTAATGCTATATCAGTTGCTACTGAAAGTAAAATGTCATTTGATAATAGCCCTATGTATACAGCAGTAAGACTGGACATGTATAATACACAGCAACAGCAACAGTCAATGACCCCAAACCAAGATTCAAGTGATCAACTGTATGATAGTTCCACAGTTCGCGGTAAATATCTGCAAGAACAGGGTGACAGTACAACTGTTTCTAGTAAATATCTCCAAGAACAGGGTAATACAACTGATATGGGGGCTCAAACAATGTCAGGTTCAGAGTTTGATCTGCTCCTTCAGTCTAGTGGAATTGGGGATTTGATGTTGAGTCCTGCAGATAATCACAGTACCGCTTCCACGAGTCAGGAGACTGGTACTGATTCAAATGATTTGGTTAATGAATTAAACTTCCTCGGTACCACTACTATCGACACCAACACACAAACTGCTGACTTCAATCTTTTCGATAGTTTTGTACAGATTGATTCAAATACACAGACAGTACGTGAGGGACTTGATTTCTTAGATCTGGTAATGACCAATATGGAAACACAAACGTTAAATGATGACGATCTAATCAGTTTAGGACTTCTGGAATCTACATTAGAACCTGGAATATCTGAGGATTACAGTACAAGTGTTGGTACAGACACATCGTCTTTGGGGAACCAGAATGAAAGAGTTGAAACAAATCTAAAAGACAAATACACTGAATTCAATATTTTGTCATCAGATTGCTTGTTGAAGCAAGATTTTAATAACATATCAACCAATGATGTCAAAACTGGTAACCAGTCTCGCATAAATCTACAAGGTTTTCCAGGAGTGCACCAGTCCATTACCAGTCATCCAACTGACACTGATCAAAGGGTCAGAGTTCAGACAGAAACCCAGACTATGACTGTAGATACTGTAGAACCACTGGAACAGACTGAGACACAAACTCAAGTGGAATGGACTGATACTGACTTTGAAACCATTAATATGGAGACTCAGACTACATTTGAAGATCTGCAGCAGTTATGTGACTGGCTTAAGTAAAAAACATTGCAAATTTTTGTTGTTATTTATGAAAGCATTATGTTTAGTTGGTCTTGATGATTTTTTCGGCGTAGCTGTCTAAGCTCACTTTTGACCTAATTTATTAACCAATGAAGTGTTGTAAATAATACTCGTATTATATTATTATGCAGCGGGAAAATTAAATTAACTATTTTGATTGGTAGCTATTTCCAACGGAGAGGGATTTTTAAACAATTAGTTAATACACTGTTTGAAACGATTATTGCTGTAACGTTTAGATCTTTGCTATTCCCTTGTGTTGAAAGATGTTGAAATGAGGTGCACTACAGTACTCGTTATTGGCTAGGATTTTATGTCAACAACAATAAGTCACTCTTTTATATCAACCTATACAAAATGAAAGTGAAAGTAAGTGGAAATGGCTTAAAGAAAACGATGTTACACTTTCATTGTAAAGCTTAAAATTTAAGTAATAAAATCTGCGAGCTTGAATTATTGTAATATTTGTGAGTATTTAGTTAATGGAAATTGATCCCAGCTCTTTCAGTAATTGAAATGTTTACCCGTCTCTAAAATCGGGCAGCTGTATATAATATGCTACGCGATGTAAACAATGAGTTCGCTATGTACTGTAAGTCTTGGAGTCTTCACTAAAAATATTTTATTCTTTCAGCATTGATAGATCATCTGATACATTATGCTTTAAGAATAAACACAAACAATGCCTTTTACAATACGTTTCTTATATAAAACTCATTCTTTATCGCGACAGGATTTTACAATGTGCTTACTTGTCTTAAATCTGGCAACGACGTGTAATATGTTACGAGAAAAAACTGCGAGTCCACTATTAAGTCATTGTGAAGGATTCACAATAAAATTATTTAATTCACACGTAAATCAAGATGAAGTGAATAATACCAGCTACAAACTGCATCATTTCATATACAATCTACGCTGTTTATCTTTTTAAAAGATATTTCTTGTTTATATTTTTTTCAAAATGCAAATTCCATGATAGTTGACTATATAAATATATTTCAATCTGGAAATCAATAGTTTATTTGACTGAAGAATTTTGACTTCACCAAAATCTTAAAGCAGGGTTGGCAAAATGCCGGCAAATATGAGTATTGTCCATGCCGGCGGTATTTACCGGTATTTACCGGCAAATACTGGCAATTACTGGCAAATACTGGTCAATTGAATTTACCAGTCTGGAATTTATACAATATTTTCTATTATCAGCATTCATATAGATAATTTCAAGTTTTCCCATTAATTGCCATTATACATGTATTTATACTTAAGTTTAACACTTTTATCACTTTATCCATAATAAATAAAAATTTAAGTACTGAACAAGTGGTCATTTGATTTGACCATCCATGGAATTTATACAATACAATGTATCCCTTATTATTTTAGTCAGCATATGGACAAATTCAAATTTCAATTATTAACAATAATGGAGTCAGCATTTTAGAGGGTTAATTTTAATTATAAACAAGTAATGTACACAACTTACAATAAATATATATGAATACAATAACAAATAAGGTTTAGATACAAAGAAGCCTCTGTCTACCAGTCAATCTCTTCTTTCCCCCTAAGATACCTGTAACAGAACACCAGTTTGGCAGCTTTCTGCAGTCACACCAATACACAACCACTTACTTGCACCTAGACAAATTGTGTAGGTTATTTATGACACTTTACTGTTGCCTTTGTTTCCCCTGGCTATTACAGCCCCCTGAAATGTTGTTTTAATAGACTAGACATTATGGCCTTGCTTGTGTCAATGGCCAGGTGCACAGGTGGATCAGCATTAATTTCTTACCTGCTGTATTTTTGGTTCTTAGAGTAAAAAAAACAATTCTGTAAGAATTATTTTTACTTTAAAGTGCTTAAAGTGATAACCTGATATGAAATTTAATTAAAATATATGAGTAATTTAATTATTATTATGATTATACATTAATAACAGTCAACTAAGTTAAGATTTCTGCAGTATTTTAAGGCAAAAAAACTCATCTGAGTAGTATTTGCCAGTATTTTCCAGTATTTGCCACTTTTGGGAGTATTTTCCAGGGCGGTAAATACCGGTAAATACCGGGGGTGGTATTTACCGCCCAACCCTGTCTTAAAGAGTTATGACCTTTTTTGTATGTAGATTATAAAATACATTGTTTTCTTTAACTGCTTTTTTGTGTTACCCTTTCAAAGAAAAAGCAATGCATTGTCTGTCAGTCTGTCTATCAGGAAAACTTAACATTGACTAGAATTTTGCCATTTCTTAATATTTCATCACCAAACTTTCAAATTATATTGCTTATGATAACATGGTTAACCCTTTCATCTATAGATACACCTTGCTTTATTGCAAGGGCAAACAGTTCCAGTCCAGATCAGCCGGCACATCAGATCTGTGCTGTCTGATCAGGATTTAAATTGTTCACTTTTTTATTCATTAGGTTTTTTATGAACAAAAAGCAACCAGTGGGCTGTTTCAAAAAAATGGCTGGTTTGGGTTTTCCTGTTATAAAAATCTACAACAAACAGTTACTTTCATTTTCCTACTTTGCAGAGGTGTCTCATCATTCCCTTAAAAGATTTGTGAAGTTTCATCAAAATAGCACCATCCGTTAAAAAAATAATCTAAAATAATGGGCAAAAAATGTCAGGAGTGTGACAAAAAAGTGTGACACTTGTCAAAATCACATTTTTTCAGACCATTATTTTACAAAAAGCTTGAGTAAAGACAAGTTTTAGTGTTGTTTTAGTAAAATGTGCATTTATTAGGCATCAAATAATTATAAAATTAAGCATATTATACTAAAAGTAATCAAAATATAAGCTATTAAATCAAGCGTGGTAGATTTGAAAATACCTCAAGAAAATCTATACCTCTTTGCTTTATAAACTTATAGGACTTTAAAGATTAACAGTACATAAGAAATGTTTTGTGTATCATTAAGTTATATGTTTCTAGATGCAATAATTATAATAGTATCACCTCTATTGAAATTATATTTGTCTGCAGCTCCCTTCAGAAAATGTCAGCTAAATTTGTCAGGAGTGTGACATTATGCACATATTGCAATACTCTGTCAACATATCCTTTACATGAAAACAAGAGCATGTTTTTTCCAAGAAGTCTATGTCATGTTTTGTTAAATTGTGACAAACAGGAATGGCTTTGAGTTATGCCCCTTTCAAATGCAACTTTAACCTGAAACTTAATGTTGCCTATAACTTTGAAAGTACTTGTCCTATTCACTTCATACTTGGAATATATTATCAGCATGAACAATGCCATCGGTGACAACAAGAATGATAAATCCAGTTTCAATATTTTATGAGTTATGTCCCTTTCAAATGCAACTTTAATGTGAAACTTAGTGTTGCCTGTAAAATGGAAAGTACTTGTTCAATTAATTCACTTAATACTTTGAATAACTCATCTGCATTTACAAACCAATTTTTGAAGATGATAACTCAGGTTTAACCATTATTTTAGTTATTACCCTTTTAAATGCAATTTAGATGACACATGTATGCGTTCTGTGGTGAAGTATTGAAATCAACTTAACAAAAATATTTTTATTATATATGATTAAACATAGGCCCACATTTCAACTTTTTCCATGCAGGCGACACATGTGTTCCGCGGAACACAACATTCTAGTTTATCTTTATGCTATACCACAAGTTCTAAAGCACTTATATTTGATGCTTCAACATGAATTATAACAGAAATACACATTTTAATAATAAGAAACAGTAATACTTGTATTTTAAGCACATAAATTAAATTTCTTTGATTTATTTAATATCGTTCAATAAAGCTCCATAAAATTTTTATTCTGCCACATTTGAGTATATCTTGATTGATTTTGATCACTGTAAAGACTGTACAAACATATGGACCAACCAGTTTGGACTTTTAATGAAGTTAAATTCTTTACATTTTATTTCTGTTATTTGAAATGAATTTCTCTCTTACCATTCACTTGTTAATATTTTTGCTGATTGAACATGAATGTATGGCCATAGTTGTTATTGTTTTAATCTTTAAATTGCATTTGTTTCAAATGATTCGAATAGTCGAGCACGCTGTCTCCTCTGACAGCTCTTGTTATGCCCCCGAAGGGAGGCATATAGTAATCGGACCGTCCGTCCGTCCTTATGTCCGTCCGTCCGTCCGTCCGTCCGAAATAATCTTGTCCGCCCTTCTTCTCCAAAACCGCTTGAGGGATGTCTTTGAAACTTCACAGGAGTGTTTGTCACCAAGCCTAGTTGTGCATATCGTCAGGAATTTCTGCTTGGACTATTTTTGGCTGAGTTATGGCCCTTTTTAGCAAAATCTTGTCCTCGCTTCTTCTCTAAAACCGCTTGATGGATTTCATTGAAACTTCACAGGAGTGTTTGTCACCAAGCCTAGTTGTGCATATCCTAAGGAATTTCTGATCGGATTATTTTTGGCGGAGTTATGGGCCTTTTTACCTAACCCTTACTAACCCTAACCCTAAACCCTAACCCTAACCCTAAGGTAAATTTTGTTAACGCAATAGAGGTTACATTTTTTGTCCGATTGTCATGAAATTTGGTCAGGATGTTTGTCCCAATGATTTCTTGGACGAGTTCCAATATGGGTCATCTGGGTCTAAAAATTAGGTCACTGTTACTAAAAATAGAATTTTCTTGTTTACACTATAGCAGTCACATTTATGCTCGGATTGTCATGAAACTTGGTCAGGATGTTTGTCCCAATGATTTCTCGGACGAGTTCGAATATGGGTCATCTCAGTCCAAAAACTAGGTCACTGTTACTAAAAATAGAATTTTCTTGTTAACATTCTAGCGGTCACATTTTTGCTCCGATTGTCATGAAACTTGGTCAGGATGTTTTTCCCAATGATTTCTCGGACGAGTTCGAATATGGGTCATCTGGGTCCAAAAACTAGGTCACTGTTACTAAAAATAGAATTTTCTTGTTAACACTCTAGCGGTCACACTTTTGCACCGATTATCATGAAACTTGGTCAGGATGTTTGTACTAATGATTTCTCGGACGAGTTTGAATATGGGTCATCTCAGTCCAAAAACTAGGTCACTGTTACTTAAAATAGAATTTTCTTGTTAACATACTAGAGGTAACATTTTTGCTCCGATTGTCATGAAACTTGGTCAGGATGTTTGTCCCTTATGATTTCTTGCATGAGTTTGAATATGGGTCATCTGGGTCCAAAAACTAGGTCACTGTTACTAAAAATAGAATTTTCTTGTAAACACTCTAGCGGTCACACTTTTGCTCCGATTATCATGAAACTTGGTCAGGATGTTTGCCCCAATGATTTCTCGGACGAGTACCAATATGGGTCATTTGGGTCCAAAAACTAGGTTACTGTTAATAAAAATAGAAATTTCTTGTTGACACTCTAGCCGTCACATTTTTGCTCCAATTGTCATGAAACTTGGTCAGGATGTTTGTCCTAATGATTTGTCGGACGAGTTCGAATATGGGTCATCTGGGTCCAAAAACTAGGTCACTGTTACTAAAAATAGAATTTTCTTGGTAACACTCTAGCGGTCACATTTTTGCTCCGATTGTCATGAAACTTGGTCAGGATGTTTGTCCAAATGATTTCTAGGACGAGTTTGAATATGGGTCATCTGGGTCCAAAAACTAGGTTACTGTAACTAAAAATAGAATTTTCTTGTTAACACTCTAGCGGTCACCTTTTTTATGCCCCCGAAGGGAGGCATATAGTAATCGGACCGTCCGTCCTTCCGTCCGTCTGTCCGAAATAATCTTGTCCTCGCTTCTTCTCCAAAACTGCTTGAGTGATTTCTTTGAAACTTTACAGGAGTGTTTGTCACCAAGCCTAGTTGTGCATATCGTCAGGAATATCTGCTCGGCTTATTTTTGACTGAGTTATGGTCCTTTTTAGCAAAATCTTGTCCTCGCTTCTTCTCTGAAACCGCTTGAGGGATTTCATGGAAACTTAACAGGAGTGTTTGTCGCCAAGCCTAAGTGCATATCCTAAGGAATTTCTAATCGGATTATTTTTGGCGGACTTATGGGCCTTTTTACCTAACCCTAACCCTAACCCTTTTTGAAACCGCTTGAAGGATTTCATTGAAACTTCACAGGAGTGTTTGTCACAAAGCTTAGTTGTACATACCCGAAGGAATTTCGGTTCGGACTATTAATGGCGGAGTTATGGGCCTTTTTACCTAACCCTAACCCTAATCCTAAGGTAAATTCTGTTAATGCAATAGAGGTTACATTTTTTGTCCGTTTGTCATGAAATTTGGTATGAATATTGATATTGATGATTCCTACACAAATGATTGAAATCATATTGTTAAATTGACCAGGGGCCCCGGCCTGGGGATTTTAATTTTTTTCTCTTTCAAAATCTGTTTTTATCCTTTGATTTTCTACAGTTATCAATCAGATTTTGACACAGCCTTTATACCATCTTAAAATTCAATCTTTCCTGAACAATTCATTCACTGGTTGTTCAGTGATAAAATTTGAAAGAAAAATTTTAGTAGCAGGGTGAAAATTCCAAGTGTCAAAATCCAATATTTCTACCTGTAGGTTCAATGTTAATTATGTTTACCAGTTTATTGCTCCAGTTGCTGGACAATGACCTGATGAACTTTGCTGCTTAGATCTGTGTTATGCAATATTAAGAACTTTGCTCTGGAAGATTTTATAGGGTAAATTTTCTGAACCCTTGGAATGAATATCATGAAACTTTAGTGAACTGTTGAGTTCATGAACCTTATGTGCAGAACCCATGTTCCAACCTTGCTGGCTCAAGGTCAAGGTCGCCTGGGGTGTTTGAGCATAATTTGTGTCCGGTCCATAACTTTTCTAACCTTAGAAGGGCTTTCATGAAACTTTAGTCAAATGTTCTCCCTATGAAGAAGATGTGCGGAACCCATGTTCCAACATGGCCACCTCAATATCAAGGGCACCAGTGGTGTATTTTGAAAAGCCTTCAAAGAATTTCATGGAAGTTGCATGCTTTGGAGAACGGTGTGTCCTCAGGCCAGAAGGAAATGTCAAACCTGTAGGAACATGAGCAAAACCAGAGGAAATGTAGCTCCAGGTCGAAAGATGATTTATCAATGTTCACTTTACGTGAACTACCAAAGAGTAAGTATCCTTTATATTTAACCTTAATTTTACATCTTGATGCTAAAGGCTGACATACCAAAAAATCCATTCCCTGTTTGGAATGCTATTCATATTGAAATAATAAAAAATACTTTGATATATTTTACAAAGGTCAACAGTATAATGCATGCTAAAATTTTTTGTTGCTATTCTCATCTCAGGTAAAATACCAAATCCTTTAAGAGATTTTGCGAAAATGAAAATTATTTTGCATGATCTCATTTTTGTTTGCTATTCTCAGCTTCAGTAGAAAAACTACCTTGTACTTCATGGTGGCACTGGACGTCATTTACCCTTTTCCATGTATTTGTATTTATTCACATTGAATGTCTCTCCATTATATGTGTTGTATGTATCAATATTAACATGTTGAAGAAATTAACGATACACGTAAATTAAAGAGACAATTATGCTTCAATGTTAACATAGCATGGAGTGTGTTGTGATCTTCTTCCTTATTAGTGTTGGTTCATTAAATTATTAAGCTGACTTGCTTCAGTTGCATTGGTCACTAATATCATTGTTCATTAACCTACATTTCTTGCACAATTGACAGGTTTGTGTATTTGTACATTATTTACTATTTTTCTGTCCCCTGTATTGCCAGTTTGTTGTTAGCAACATTCCTACAACAGACAACAACTAAACAGCCTAAAGCACCCTGTTGAAACCCTAGTTGCCATAGATAAGAAACCTAAGGGTTTGGAAAATTATCAACCAAAAGAGGACGCAAAATTTACTGGTGGCTTACCAGCAGAAGTCCAACTAGCCATAGGAGCACGTGTGATGTTGACAAGAAATATTGACATCGGTGATGGTTTAGTTAATGGAGTTCAAGGTCAAGTTGTTGGCTTCATTACATCACAAAGAACTTCACCAACCAATAAAGTAGCAATTCTAGTACGATTTGATTCCAGCAATATTGGTGAAGATACCAGACAAAAATCACAGTTCACACTTGAACTCGCACAATATCCAGATGCCACACCAATCTTGCGTGTTGAAGCCAGTTTCACTGTTGCACGTAAAAATGCAAATTTAAAGATAAGCAGGTTCCAGTTCCCACTTAAGCTATCTTGGGCATGTACAATTCATAAAGTCCAGGGTCTCACACTGGATTCCATTGTCATATCGTTTAACCACCGTTACACAAGTGGTCAGGCATACGTGGCTCTAAGCAGAGCAAAAACACTACAAGGCTTGCACTTGCTGAATTTTGATGAAAACAAGCTAATAGCAAATACAGAGGTTAAACAAGAAATGAAACGTCTCCAAGAACATAAGAAATATCCAGCATTTTATGACTTTCTCATCCGTTGGAAATGCACACTAATTGTTTCTGTTTTAAATATACGGTCATACAACCGCCATAGACAAGACTTAGTGAATGACCCTTTGTTCACCAGCTCAGACCTCATTATATTGACTGAAACATGGTTATATGAACAAAATACTAATGAAAACATCTTTCCAGCTGAATACTTTTGCATACGATCAGACAAGCCAGCTAATGAGAACCAAAGTCACGCCGGAGGAGTTGCTGTTCTAGCTAAGCGCAACATTTTTACACAGTGTTACCAGCTACTATGCTATAAAGACAATTTCCTGCAGATTACTTGTGTTGAACTCGCATTGGAGGAGTGCAACACTCTCTTTGTTATTGGAGTCTACAACTCGCCAAGGTCTTCCAGTAACTCAAGACAACCTCATGCAAAGCTCCTTGATGTCATCCACCATATAAAGTCCTTACAGCCTCAGTGCTCTATCATATGCACTGGAGACTTTAACCAGAATATCAGAGAAAATGGCCGTTCACGCATCTTCAACACATTGACAATGGAAGGCTTCATTCAGCACGTTGTCACACCTACGCATTTATCCGGGTCATGTTTAGACCACTTTTATACTTATAACCTGGAACTGTCAGACTTAAAAACTGTAGGTTGTTATTACAGTGACCATGACTGGGTAGCATGTTCAATCAAACGTAAACCACCCAACAATTAGGTGGCCACAACTGACTCGATGTAACAGTGCCAAATCAGCTTAATACCTTTTCCCAAAATGTTTGGCTTTCCTTTAAATCCACAACTAATTAATGTAAATATTTTTGCTTTACAGGAAATTTCTTCCATAAAAAATGCGAGAAACAGGAAATTTCTTCCATAAAAAATGCGAGAAACATGAAACGTCCCAAATATTTTCTCTTATTTAACACTGTTATTGTTACATATTTGTACCATACATACCACTACAGTGAAACCCCTCTATAACAGGCACCTAAGGGACTGAGGGAAAGTGTCCTTAATAGCGGGTTGTGTGTTTCAATCAAAAAGAAGTAAACATGTCTGTTCTTTAATGACGGGTTTTATTGTATTTCTATGATTGTTTTAGTGTTTTATTGTACTACTATGATTGTTTTAGTGTCAATAATAGAAAATTACATTTTAAAGATGTATTTGTCATGACATGTTTCTCTTTAATTTACAACACTTACAGATATGTTTATCTTTAAATAAAGAGGTATTGTTTCATTCACATCTAAATTCTTTAAAAGCATTAAAAGTTAAAAACTTATGAACTGTTGTTTATTTTTCACTGATCACAAAAACTGCCGTGGAACAGTTTCCCAAGAAATTGGTGGTATTTCAACCCTTTCTTCCATATATACGCATTTTCACACATGTGCAACCAATGTACATCCAGATCAGCTAACATGTCTGATCTGGAACTGCACTGGTCGTACTTTGATCATAAATAACATAACAGATCAAAATGCAAACAGTTTAGATCCTGATCCTGAACTGTTGTGGTGTCTGATCTGGATCAAACTTTTTCTCACATCCAGTAAAGGTGTTTCTATGGATGAAAGGGTTAATACAAAACCTGTTTTTATGCCCCCAAGTTATGAGGACATATAGAATTGCACTCGTCCTTACATAATACATCCTCCAAGTCAACTCGACATTAACTATCAGGCCAAACAGAACTTGCACTGATGATCAGACTATATGTGTAGATCAAAATAACTAAAAAAAATTTCCTCAACCACTTTTTCCATGATTTATCGCCCTCTCTTTGTCAGTACTGAAATTTTCCGGCATATACACCACATTTTTTATTTGGCTTGTGTCATTTAAACCCACTTTCATGATCATGTTTAGATGATCATCAAACAAAGACTTCTTCCTCCAAACATTTCCAGCTCGACTATTCAAAGAATATTGTCAAGCTATTGTACTCACTCTCTCGTCAGCACAATTTTATTTCAAAGCTTCTTTTCGGGGGCATATGTCAATTTCCAGTGACAGCTCTTGTTTTTCACTTCACTTGCCATTTTTCAAATGACAATATCTCAGCAACCAGTTGACCAATTTCAAAAATTTTTTGAGTTCTGTACCCTGTTTCAATAAGCAAAACAAACAGAATACAATGTAACAAGTTTGGAATTTTCATGAACTTTAATTTTTCACTATTTTTTCACTTTTCCAGCCATTTTTTTTTAAACAGCCCCAGTCCAGATCCAGAAAAGACGGTACGGATGTGCTGGCTGATCAGGATCTACACTGGTTGCACATTCGTAAAAATGCATATATATGGAGGAAAGGGTTAAAGTTATGCCTAATTCTTAAGTTCAAGGTCACATTTAATGGAGTTATGCCCCTTTTTGCACTTGGATGATAACTCCAGTTTCAATATTTTTTTTGAGTTATGCCCCTTTCAAATGTAGCACCTGCACTACAGTGCTGAACCCAAACTTTTTTCCTTCAGAGATATCAAGGTGGGATTTCTTGGGCACACTAAGACACTCATATGTGATGTCAGATTTCATTTTGGAGTGAATTGGGAGACTTTGTCGATTTCTTGCAATTTTGTCCGTCAGGTCCGGATATGGCGAAAAAAGTCAATTTTGATGATTTTTTCAGCGGCAAGATTTCGCGATGAAGGATGGTCCACTTTGAAGCTGGCATCACACCGGTCAAGAAAAGGTACATGATGACCTACTTTTCTGTTCATTTGAGCAAGCTAGGGGGTGGGGTGTGGGGTTGCTGGGGGGGTAGCACCTGCACTACAGTGCTGAACCCAAACTTTTTTCCTTCAGAGATATCAAGGTGGGATTTCTTGGGCACACTAAGACACTCATATGTGATGTCAGATTTCATTTTGGAGTGAATTGGGAGACTTTGTCGATTTCTTGCAATTTTGTCCGTCAGGTCCGGATATGGCGAAAAAAGTCAATTTTGATGATTTTTTCAGCGGCAAGATTTCGCGATGAAGGATGGTCCACTTTGAAGCTGGCATCACACCGGTCAAGAAAAGGTACATGATGACCTACTTTTCTGTTCATTTGAGCAAGCTAGGGGGTGGGGTGTGGGGTTGCTGGGGGGGTAGCACCTGCACTACAGTGCTGAACCCAAACTTTTTTCCTTCAGAGATATCAAGGTGGGATTTCTTGGGCACACTAAGACACTCATATGTGATGTCAGATTTCATTTTGGAGTGAATTGGGAGACTTTGTCGATTTCTTGCAATTTTGTCCGTCAGGTCCGGATATGGCGAAAAAAGTCAATTTTGATGATTTTTTCAGCGGCAAGATTTCGCGATGAAGGATGGTCCACTTTGAAGCTGGCATCACACCGGTCAAGAAAAGGTACATGATGACCTACTTTTCTGTTCATTTGAGCAAGCTAGGGGGTGGGGTGTGGGGTTGCTGGGGGGGGTAGCACCTGCACTACAGTGCTGAACCCAAACTTTTTTCCTTCAGAGATATCAAGGTGGGATTTCTTGGGCACACTAAGACACTCATATGTGATGTCAGATTTCATTTTGGAGTGAATTGGGAGACTTTGTCGATTTCTTGCAATTTTGTCCGTCAGGTCCGGATATGGCGAAAAAAGTCAATTTTGATGATTTTTTCAGCGGCAAGATTTCGCGATGAAGGATGGTCCACTTTGAAGCTGGCATCACACCGGTCAAGAAAAGGTACATGATGACCTACTTTTCTGTTCATTTGAGCAAGCTAGGGGGTGGGGTGTGGGGTTGCTGGGGGGGGTAGCACCTGCACTACAGTGCTGAACCCAAACTTTTTTCCTTCAGAGATATCAAGGTGGGATTTCTTGGGCACACTAAGACACTCATATGTGATGTCAGATTTCATTTTGGAGTGAATTGGGAGACTTTGTCGATTTCTTGCAATTTTGTCCGTCAGGTCCGGATATGGCGAAAAAAGTCAATTTTGATGATTTTTTCAGCGGCAAGATTTCGCGATGAAGGATGGTCCACTTTGAAGCTGGCATCACACCGGTCAAGAAAAGGTACATGATGACCTACTTTTCTGTTCATTTGAGCAAGCTAGGGGGTGGGGTGTGGGGTTGCTGGGGGGGTAGCACCTGCACTACAGTGCTGAACCCAAACTTTTTTCCTTCAGAGATATCAAGGTGGGATTTCTTGGGCACACTAAGACACTCATATGTGATGTCAGATTTCATTTTGGAGTGAATTGGGAGACTTTGTCGATTTCTTGCAATTTTGTCCGTCAGGTCCGGATATGGCGAAAAAAGTCAATTTTGATGATTTTTTCAGCGGCAAGATTTCGCGATGAAGGATGGTCCACTTTGAAGCTGGCATCACACCGGTCAAGAAAAGGTACATGATGACCTACTTTTCTGTTCATTTGAGCAAGCTAGGGGGTGGGGTGTGGGGTTGCTGGGGGGGGTAGCACCTGCACTACAGTGCTGAACCCAAACTTTTTTCCTTCAGAGATATCAAGGTGGGATTTCTTGGGCACACTAAGACACTCATATGTGATGTCAGATTTCATTTTGGAGTGAATTGGGAGACTTTGTCGATTTCTTGCAATTTTGTCCGTCAGGTCCGGATATGGCGAAAAAAGTCAATTTTGATGATTTTTTCAGCGGCAAGATTTCGCGATGAAGGATGGTCCACTTTGAAGCTGGCATCACACCGGTCAAGAAAAGGTACATGATGACCTACTTTTCTGTTCATTTGAGCAAGCTAGGGGGTGGGGTGTGGGGTTGCTGGGGGGGGTAGCACCTGCACTACAGTGCTGAACCCAAACTTTTTTCCTTCAGAGATATCAAGGTGGGATTTCTTGGGCACACTAAGACACTCATATGTGATGTCAGATTTCATTTTGGAGTGAATTGGGAGACTTTGTCGATTTCTTGCAATTTTGTCCGTCAGGTCCGGATATGGCGAAAAAAGTCAATTTTGATGATTTTTTCAGCGGCAAGATTTCGCGATGAAGGATGGTCCACTTTGAAGCTGGCATCACACCGGTCAAGAAAAGGTACATGATGACCTACTTTTCTGTTCATTTGAGCAAGCTAGGGGGTGGGGTGTGGGGTTGCTGGGGGGGGTAGCACCTGCACTACAGTGCTGAACCCAAACTTTTTTCCTTCAGAGATATCAAGGTGGGATTTCTTGGGCACACTAAGACACTCATATGTGATGTCAGATTTCATTTTGGAGTGAATTGGGAGACTTTGTCGATTTCTTGCAATTTTGTCCGTCAGGTCCGGATATGGCGAAAAAAGTCAATTTTGATGATTTTTTCAGCGGCAAGATTTCGCGATGAAGGATGGTCCACTTTGAAGCTGGCATCACACCGGTCAAGAAAAGGTACATGATGACCTACTTTTCTGTTCATTTGAGCAAGCTAGGGGGTGGGGTGTGGGGTTGCTGGGGGGGGTAGCACCTGCACTACAGTGCTGAACCCAAACTTTTTTCCTTCAGAGATATCAAGGTGGGATTTCTTGGGCACACTAAGACACTCATATGTGATGTCAGATTTCATTTTGGAGTGAATTGGGAGACTTTGTCGATTTCTTGCAATTTTGTCCGTCAGGTCCGGATATGGCGAAAAAAGTCAATTTTGATGATTTTTTCAGCGGCAAGATTTCGCGATGAAGGATGGTCCACTTTGAAGCTGGCATCACACCGGTCAAGAAAAGGTACATGATGACCTACTTTTCTGTTCATTTGAGCAAGCTAGGGGGTGGGGTGTGGGGTTGCTGGGGGGGTAGCACCTGCACTACAGTGCTGAACCCAAACTTTTTTCCTTCAGAGATATCAAGGTGGGATTTCTTGGGCACACTAAGACACTCATATGTGATGTCAGATTTCATTTTGGAGTGAATTGGGAGACTTTGTCGATTTCTTGCAATTTTGTCCGTCAGGTCCGGATATGGCGAAAAAAGTCAATTTTGATGATTTTTTCAGCGGCAAGATTTCGCGATGAAGGATGGTCCACTTTGAAGCTGGCATCACACCGGTCAAGAAAAGGTACATGATGACCTACTTTTCTGTTCATTTGAGCAAGCTAGGGGGTGGGGTGTGGGGTTGCTGGGGGGGGTAGCACCTGCACTACAGTGCTGAACCCAAACTTTTTTCCTTCAGAGATATCAAGGTGGGATTTCTTGGGCACACTAAGACACTCATATGTGATGTCAGATTTCATTTTGGAGTGAATTGGGAGACTTTGTCGATTTCTTGCAATTTTGTCCGTCAGGTCCGGATATGGCGAAAAAAGTCAATTTTGATGATTTTTTCAGCGGCAAGATTTCGCGATGAAGGATGGTCCACTTTGAAGCTGGCATCACACCGGTCAAGAAAAGGTACATGATGACCTACTTTTCTGTTCATTTGAGCAAGCTAGGGGGTGGGGTGTGGGGTTGCTGGGGGGGGTAGCACCTGCACTACAGTGCTGAACCCAAACTTTTTTCCTTCAGAGATATCAAGGTGGGATTTCTTGGGCACACTAAGACACTCATATGTGATGTCAGATTTCATTTTGGAGTGAATTGGGAGACTTTGTCGATTTCTTGCAATTTTGTCCGTCAGGTCCGGATATGGCGAAAAAAGTCAATTTTGATGATTTTTTCAGCGGCAAGATTTCGCGATGAAGGATGGTCCACTTTGAAGCTGGCATCACACCGGTCAAGAAAAGGTACATGATGACCTACTTTTCTGTTCATTTGAGCAAGCTAGGGGGTGGGGTGTGGGGTTGCTGGGGGGGGTAGCACCTGCACTACAGTGCTGAACCCAAACTTTTTTCCTTCAGAGATATCAAGGTGGGATTTCTTGGGCACACTAAGACACTCATATGTGATGTCAGATTTCATTTTGGAGTGAATTGGGAGACTTTGTCGATTTCTTGCAATTTTGTCCGTCAGGTCCGGATATGGCGAAAAAAGTCAATTTTGATGATTTTTTCAGCGGCAAGATTTCGCGATGAAGGATGGTCCACTTTGAAGCTGGCATCACACCGGTCAAGAAAAGGTACATGATGACCTACTTTTCTGTTCATTTGAGCAAGCTAGGGGGTGGGGTGTGGGGTTGCTGGGGGGGGTAGCACCTGCACTACAGTGCTGAACCCAAACTTTTTTCCTTCAGAGATATCAAGGTGGGATTTCTTGGGCACACTAAGACACTCATATGTGATGTCAGATTTCATTTTGGAGTGAATTGGGAGACTTTGTCGATTTCTTGCAATTTTGTCCGTCAGGTCCGGATATGGCGAAAAAAGTCAATTTTGATGATTTTTTCAGCGGCAAGATTTCGCGATGAAGGATGGTCCACTTTGAAGCTGGCATCACACCGGTCAAGAAAAGGTACATGATGACCTACTTTTCTGTTCATTTGAGCAAGCTAGGGGGTGGGGTGTGGGGTTGCTGGGGGGGGTAGCACCTGCACTACAGTGCTGAACCCAAACTTTTTTCCTTCAGAGATATCAAGGTGGGATTTCTTGGGCACACTAAGACACTCATATGTGATGTCAGATTTCATTTTGGAGTGAATTGGGAGACTTTGTCGATTTCTTGCAATTTTGTCCGTCAGGTCCGGATATGGCGAAAAAAGTCAATTTTGATGATTTTTTCAGCGGCAAGATTTCGCGATGAAGGATGGTCCACTTTGAAGCTGGCATCACACCGGTCAAGAAAAGGTACATGATGACCTACTTTTCTGTTCATTTGAGCAAGCTAGGGGGTGGGGTGTGGGGTTGCTGGGGGGGGTAGCACCTGCACTACAGTGCTGAACCCAAACTTTTTTCCTTCAGAGATATCAAGGTGGGATTTCTTGGGCACACTAAGACACTCATATGTGATGTCAGATTTCATTTTGGAGTGAATTGGGAGACTTTGTCGATTTCTTGCAATTTTGTCCGTCAGGTCCGGATATGGCGAAAAAAGTCAATTTTGATGATTTTTTCAGCGGCAAGATTTCGCGATGAAGGATGGTCCACTTTGAAGCTGGCATCACACCGGTCAAGAAAAGGTACATGATGACCTACTTTTCTGTTCATTTGAGCAAGCTAGGGGGTGGGGTGTGGGGTTGCTGGGGGGGGTAGCACCTGCACTACAGTGCTGAACCCAAACTTTTTTCCTTCAGAGATATCAAGGTGGGATTTCTTGGGCACACTAAGACACTCATATGTGATGTCAGATTTCATTTTGGAGTGAATTGGGAGACTTTGTCGATTTCTTGCAATTTTGTCCGTCAGGTCCGGATATGGCGAAAAAAGTCAATTTTGATGATTTTTTCAGCGGCAAGATTTCGCGATGAAGGATGGTCCACTTTGAAGCTGGCATCACACCGGTCAAGAAAAGGTACATGATGACCTACTTTTCTGTTCATTTGAGCAAGCTAGGGGGTGGGGTGTGGGGTTGCTGGGGGGGGTAGCACCTGCACTACAGTGCTGAACCCAAACTTTTTTCCTTCAGAGATATCAAGGTGGGATTTCTTGGGCACACTAAGACACTCATATGTGATGTCAGATTTCATTTTGGAGTGAATTGGGAGACTTTGTCGATTTCTTGCAATTTTGTCCGTCAGGTCCGGATATGGCGAAAAAAGTCAATTTTGATGATTTTTTCAGCGGCAAGATTTCGCGATGAAGGATGGTCCACTTTGAAGCTGGCATCACACCGGTCAAGAAAAGGTACATGATGACCTACTTTTCTGTTCATTTGAGCAAGCTAGGGGGTGGGGTGTGGGGTTGCTGGGGGGGGTAGCACCTGCACTACAGTGCTGAACCCAAACTTTTTTCCTTCAGAGATATCAAGGTGGGATTTCTTGGGCACACTAAGACACTCATATGTGATGTCAGATTTCATTTTGGAGTGAATTGGGAGACTTTGTCGATTTCTTGCAATTTTGTCCGTCAGGTCCGGATATGGCGAAAAAAGTCAATTTTGATGATTTTTTCAGCGGCAAGATTTCGCGATGAAGGATGGTCCACTTTGAAGCTGGCATCACACCGGTCAAGAAAAGGTACATGATGACCTACTTTTCTGTTCATTTGAGCAAGCTAGGGGGTGGGGTGTGGGGTTGCTGGGGGGGGTAGCACCTGCACTACAGTGCTGAACCCAAACTTTTTTCCTTCAGAGATATCAAGGTGGGATTTCTTGGGCACACTAAGACACTCATATGTGATGTCAGATTTCATTTTGGAGTGAATTGGGAGACTTTGTCGATTTCTTGCAATTTTGTCCGTCAGGTCCGGATATGGCGAAAAAAGTCAATTTTGATGATTTTTTCAGCGGCAAGATTTCGCGATGAAGGATGGTCCACTTTGAAGCTGGCATCACACCGGTCAAGAAAAGGTACATGATGACCTACTTTTCTGTTCATTTGAGCAAGCTAGGGGGTGGGGTGTGGGGTTGCTGGGGGGGGTAGCACCTGCACTACAGTGCTGAACCCAAACTTTTTTCCTTCAGAGATATCAAGGTGGGATTTCTTGGGCACACTAAGACACTCATATGTGATGTCAGATTTCATTTTGGAGTGAATTGGGAGACTTTGTCGATTTCTTGCAATTTTGTCCGTCAGGTCCGGATATGGCGAAAAAAGTCAATTTTGATGATTTTTTCAGCGGCAAGATTTCGCGATGAAGGATGGTCCACTTTGAAGCTGGCATCACACCGGTCAAGAAAAGGTACATGATGACCTACTTTTCTGTTCATTTGAGCAAGCTAGGGGGTGGGGTGTGGGGTTGCTGGGGGGGGTAGCACCTGCACTACAGTGCTGAACCCAAACTTTTTTCCTTCAGAGATATCAAGGTGGGATTTCTTGGGCACACTAAGACACTCATATGTGATGTCAGATTTCATTTTGGAGTGAATTGGGAGACTTTGTCGATTTCTTGCAATTTTGTCCGTCAGGTCCGGATATGGCGAAAAAAGTCAATTTTGATGATTTTTTCAGCGGCAAGATTTCGCGATGAAGGATGGTCCACTTTGAAGCTGGCATCACACCGGTCAAGAAAAGGTACATGATGACCTACTTTTCTGTTCATTTGAGCAAGCTAGGGGGTGGGGTGTGGGGTTGCTGGGGGGGGTAGCACCTGCACTACAGTGCTGAACCCAAACTTTTTTCCTTCAGAGATATCAAGGTGGGATTTCTTGGGCACACTAAGACACTCATATGTGATGTCAGATTTCATTTTGGAGTGAATTGGGAGACTTTGTCGATTTCTTGCAATTTTGTCCGTCAGGTCCGGATATGGCGAAAAAAGTCAATTTTGATGATTTTTTCAGCGGCAAGATTTCGCGATGAAGGATGGTCCACTTTGAAGCTGGCATCACACCGGTCAAGAAAAGGTACATGATGACCTACTTTTCTGTTCATTTGAGCAAGCTAGGGGGTGGGGTGTGGGGTTGCTGGGGGGGTAGCACCTGCACTACAGTGCTGAACCCAAACTTTTTTCCTTCAGAGATATCAAGGTGGGATTTCTTGGGCACACTAAGACACTCATATGTGATGTCAGATTTCATTTTGGAGTGAATTGGGAGACTTTGTCGATTTCTTGCAATTTTGTCCGTCAGGTCCGGATATGGCGAAAAAAGTCAATTTTGATGATTTTTTCAGCGGCAAGATTTCGCGATGAAGGATGGTCCACTTTGAAGCTGGCATCACACCGGTCAAGAAAAGGTACATGATGACCTACTTTTCTGTTCATTTGAGCAAGCTAGGGGGTGGGGTGTGGGGTTGCTGGGGGGGGTAGCACCTGCACTACAGTGCTGAACCCAAACTTTTTTCCTTCAGAGATATCAAGGTGGGATTTCTTGGGCACACTAAGACACTCATATGTGATGTCAGATTTCATTTTGGAGTGAATTGGGAGACTTTGTCGATTTCTTGCCATTTTGTCCGTCAGGTCCGGATATGGCGAAAAAAGTCAATTTTGATGATTTTTTCAGCGGCAAGATTTCGCGATGAAGGATGGTCCACTTTGAAGCTGGCATCACACCGGTCAAGAAAAGGTACATGATGACCTACTTTTCTGTTCATTTGAGCAAGCTAGGGGGTGGGGTGTGGGGTTGCTGGGGGGGGTAGCACCTGCACTACAGTGCTGAACCCAAACTTTTTTCCTTCAGAGATATCAAGGTGGGATTTCTTGGGCACACTAAGACACTCATATGTGATGTCAGATTTCATTTTGGAGTGAATTGGGAGACTTTGTCGATTTCTTGCCATTTTGTCCGTCAGGTCCGGATATGGCGAAAAAAGTCAATTTTGATGATTTTTTCAGCGGCAAGATTTCGCGATGAAGGATGGTCCACTTTGAAGCTGGCATCACACCGGTCAAGAAAAGGTACATGATGACCTACTTTTCTGTTCATTTGAGCAAGCTAGGGGGTGGGGTGTGGGGTTGCTGGGGGGGTAGCACCTGCACTACAGTGCTGAACCCAAACTTTTTTCCTTCAGAGATATCAAGGTGGGATTTCTTGGGCACACTAAGACACTCATATGTGATGTCAGATTTCATTTTGGAGTGAATTGGGAGACTTTGTCGATTTCTTGCCATTTTGTCCGTCAGGTCCGGATATGGCGAAAAAAGTCAATTTTGATGATTTTTTCAGCGGCAAGATTTCGCGATGAAGGATGGTCCACTTTGAAGCTGGCATCACACCGGTCAAGAAAAGGTACATGATGACCTACTTTTCTGTTCATTTGAGCAAGCTAGGGGGTGGGGTGTGGGGTTGCTGGGGGGGGTAGCACCTGCACTACAGTGCTGAACCCAAACTTTTTTCCTTCAGAGATATCAAGGTGGGATTTCTTGGGCACACTAAGACACTCATATGTGATGTCAGATTTCATTTTGGAGTGAATTGGGAGACTTTGTCGATTTCTTGCCATTTTGTCCGTCAGGTCCGGATATGGCGAAAAAAGTCAATTTTGATGATTTTTTCAGCGGCAAGATTTCGCGATGAAGGATGGTCCACTTTGAAGCTGGCATCACACCGGTCAAGAAAAGGTACATGATGACCTACTTTTCTGTTCATTTGAGCAAGCTAGGGGGTGGGGTGTGGGGTTGCTGGGGGGGTAGCACCTGCACTACAGTGCTGAACCCAAACTTTTTTCCTTCAGAGATATCAAGGTGGGATTTCTTGGGCACACTAAGACACTCATATGTGATGTCAGATTTCATTTTGGAGTGAATTGGGAGACTTTGTCGATTTCTTGCCATTTTGTCCGTCAGGTCCGGATATGGCGAAAAAAGTCAATTTTGATGATTTTTTCAGCGGCAAGATTTCGCGATGAAGGATGGTCCACTTTGAAGCTGGCATCACACCGGTCAAGAAAAGGTACATGATGACCTACTTTTCTGTTCATTTGAGCAAGCTAGGGGGTGGGGTGTGGGGTTGCTGGGGGGGGTAGCACCTGCACTACAGTGCTGAACCCAAACTTTTTTCCTTCAGAGATATCAAGGTGGGATTTCTTGGGCACACTAAGACACTCATATGTGATGTCAGATTTCATTTTGGAGTGAATTGGGAGACTTTGTCGATTTCTTGCCATTTTGTCCGTCAGGTCCGGATATGGCGAAAAAAGTCAATTTTGATGATTTTTTCAGCGGCAAGATTTCGCGATGAAGGATGGTCCACTTTGAAGCTGGCATCACACCGGTCAAGAAAAGGTACATGATGACCTACTTTTCTGTTCATTTGAGCAAGCTAGGGGGTGGGGTGTGGGGTTGCTGGGGGGGGTAGCACCTGCACTACAGTGCTGAACCCAAACTTTTTTCCTTCAGAGATATCAAGGTGGGATTTCTTGGGCACACTAAGACACTCATATGTGATGTCAGATTTCATTTTGGAGTGAATTGGGAGACTTTGTCGATTTCTTGCCATTTTGTCCGTCAGGTCCGGATATGGCGAAAAAAGTCAATTTTGATGATTTTTTCAGCGGCAAGATTTCGCGATGAAGGATGGTCCACTTTGAAGCTGGCATCACACCGGTCAAGAAAAGGTACATGATGACCTACTTTTCTGTTCATTTGAGCAAGCTAGGGGGTGGGGTGTGGGGTTGCTGGGGGGGGTAGCACCTGCACTACAGTGCTGAACCCAAACTTTTTTCCTTCAGAGATATCAAGGTGGGATTTCTTGGGCACACTAAGACACTCATATGTGATGTCAGATTTCATTTTGGAGTGAATTGGGAGACTTTGTCGATTTCTTGCCATTTTGTCCGTCAGGTCCGGATATGGCGAAAAAAGTCAATTTTGATGATTTTTTCAGCGGCAAGATTTCGCGATGAAGGATGGTCCACTTTGAAGCTGGCATCACACCGGTCAAGAAAAGGTACATGATGACCTACTTTTCTGTTCATTTGAGCAAGCTAGGGGGTGGGGTGTGGGGTTGCTGGGGGGGGTAGCACCTGCACTACAGTGCTGAACCCAAACTTTTTTCCTTCAGAGATATCAAGGTGGGATTTCTTGGGCACACTAAGACACTCATATGTGATGTCAGATTTCATTTTGGAGTGAATTGGGAGACTTTGTCGATTTCTTGCCATTTTGTCCGTCAGGTCCGGATATGGCGAAAAAAGTCAATTTTGATGATTTTTTCAGCGGCAAGATTTCGCGATGAAGGATGGTCCACTTTGAAGCTGGCATCACACCGGTCAAGAAAAGGTACATGATGACCTACTTTTCTGTTCATTTGAGCAAGCTAGGGGGTGGGGTGTGGGGTTGCTGGGGGGGGTAGCACCTGCACTACAGTGCTGAACCCAAACTTTTTTCCTTCAGAGATATCAAGGTGGGATTTCTTGGGCACACTAAGACACTCATATGTGATGTCAGATTTCATTTTGGAGTGAATTGGGAGACTTTGTCGATTTCTTGCCATTTTGTCCGTCAGGTCCGGATATGGCGAAAAAAGTCAATTTTGATGATTTTTTCAGCGGCAAGATTTCGCGATGAAGGATGGTCCACTTTGAAGCTGGCATCACACCGGTCAAGAAAAGGTACATGATGACCTACTTTTCTGTTCATTTGAGCAAGCTAGGGGGTGGGGTGTGGGGTTGCTGGGGGGGGTAGCACCTGCACTACAGTGCTGAACCCAAACTTTTTTCCTTCAGAGATATCAAGGTGGGATTTCTTGGGCACACTAAGACACTCATATGTGATGTCAGATTTCATTTTGGAGTGAATTGGGAGACTTTGTCGATTTCTTGCCATTTTGTCCGTCAGGTCCGGATATGGCGAAAAAAGTCAATTTTGATGATTTTTTCAGCGGCAAGATTTCGCGATGAAGGATGGTCCACTTTGAAGCTGGCATCACACCGGTCAAGAAAAGGTACATGATGACCTACTTTTCTGTTCATTTGAGCAAGCTAGGGGGTGGGGTGTGGGGTTGCTGGGGGGGGTAGCACCTGCACTACAGTGCTGAACCCAAACTTTTTTCCTTCAGAGATATCAAGGTGGGATTTCTTGGGCACACTAAGACACTCATATGTGATGTCAGATTTCATTTTGGAGTGAATTGGGAGACTTTGTCGATTTCTTGCCATTTTGTCCGTCAGGTCCGGATATGGCGAAAAAAGTCAATTTTGATGATTTTTTCAGCGGCAAGATTTCGCGATGAAGGATGGTCCACTTTGAAGCTGGCATCACACCGGTCAAGAAAAGGTACATGATGACCTACTTTTCTGTTCATTTGAGCAAGCTAGGGGGTGGGGTGTGGGGTTGCTGGGGGGGGTAGCACCTGCACTACAGTGCTGAACCCAAACTTTTTTCCTTCAGAGATATCAAGGTGGGATTTCTTGGGCACACTAAGACACTCATATGTGATGTCAGATTTCATTTTGGAGTGAATTGGGAGACTTTGTCGATTTCTTGCCATTTTGTCCGTCAGGTCCGGATATGGCGAAAAAAGTCAATTTTGATGATTTTTTCAGCGGCAAGATTTCGCGATGAAGGATGGTCCACTTTGAAGCTGGCATCACACCGGTCAAGAAAAGGTACATGATGACCTACTTTTCTGTTCATTTGAGCAAGCTAGGGGGTGGGGTGTGGGGTTGCTGGGGGGGGTAGCACCTGCACTACAGTGCTGAACCCAAACTTTTTTCCTTCAGAGATATCAAGGTGGGATTTCTTGGGCACACTAAGACACTCATATGTGATGTCAGATTTCATTTTGGAGTGAATTGGGAGACTTTGTCGATTTCTTGCCATTTTGTCCGTCAGGTCCGGATATGGCGAAAAAAGTCAATTTTGATGATTTTTTCAGCGGCAAGATTTCGCGATGAAGGATGGTCCACTTTGAAGCTGGCATCACACCGGTCAAGAAAAGGTACATGATGACCTACTTTTCTGTTCATTTGAGCAAGCTAGGGGGTGGGGTGTGGGGTTGCTGGGGGGGGTAGCACCTGCACTACAGTGCTGAACCCAAACTTTTTTCCTTCAGAGATATCAAGGTGGGATTTCTTGGGCACACTAAGACACTCATATGTGATGTCAGATTTCATTTTGGAGTGAATTGGGAGACTTTGTCGATTTCTTGCCATTTTGTCCGTCAGGTCCGGATATGGCGAAAAAAGTCAATTTTGATGATTTTTTCAGCGGCAAGATTTCGCGATGAAGGATGGTCCACTTTGAAGCTGGCATCACACCGGTCAAGAAAAGGTACATGATGACCTACTTTTCTGTTCATTTGAGCAAGCTAGGGGGTGGGGTGTGGGGTTGCTGGGGGGGGTAGCACCTGCACTACAGTGCTGAACCCAAACTTTTTTCCTTCAGAGATATCAAGGTGGGATTTCTTGGGCACACTAAGACACTCATATGTGATGTCAGATTTCATTTTGGAGTGAATTGGGAGACTTTGTCGATTTCTTGCCATTTTGTCCGTCAGGTCCGGATATGGCGAAAAAAGTCAATTTTGATGATTTTTTCAGCGGCAAGATTTCGCGATGAAGGATGGTCCACTTTGAAGCTGGCATCACACCGGTCAAGAAAAGGTACATGATGACCTACTTTTCTGTTCATTTGAGCAAGCTAGGGGGTGGGGTGTGGGGTTGCTGGGGGGGGTAGCACCTGCACTACAGTGCTGAACCCAAACTTTTTTCCTTCAGAGATATCAAGGTGGGATTTCTTGGGCACACTAAGACACTCATATGTGATGTCAGATTTCATTTTGGAGTGAATTGGGAGACTTTGTCGATTTCTTGCCATTTTGTCCGTCAGGTCCGGATATGGCGAAAAAAGTCAATTTTGATGATTTTTTCAGCGGCAAGATTTCGCGATGAAGGATGGTCCACTTTGAAGCTGGCATCACACCGGTCAAGAAAAGGTACATGATGACCTACTTTTCTGTTCATTTGAGCAAGCTAGGGGGTGGGGTGTGGGGTTGCTGGGGGGGGTAGCACCTGCACTACAGTGCTGAACCCAAACTTTTTTCCTTCAGAGATATCAAGGTGGGATTTCTTGGGCACACTAAGACACTCATATGTGATGTCAGATTTCATTTTGGAGTGAATTGGGAGACTTTGTCGATTTCTTGCCATTTTGTCCGTCAGGTCCGGATATGGCGAAAAAAGTCAATTTTGATGATTTTTTCAGCGGCAAGATTTCGCGATGAAGGATGGTCCACTTTGAAGCTGGCATCACACCGGTCAAGAAAAGGTACATGATGACCTACTTTTCTGTTCATTTGAGCAAGCTAGGGGGTGGGGTGTGGGGTTGCTGGGGGGGGTAGCACCTGCACTACAGTGCTGAACCCAAACTTTTTTCCTTCAGAGATATCAAGGTGGGATTTCTTGGGCACACTAAGACACTCATATGTGATGTCAGATTTCATTTTGGAGTGAATTGGGAGACTTTGTCGATTTCTTGCCATTTTGTCCGTCAGGTCCGGATATGGCGAAAAAAGTCAATTTTGATGATTTTTTCAGCGGCAAGATTTCGCGATGAAGGATGGTCCACTTTGAAGCTGGCATCACACCGGTCAAGAAAAGGTACATGATGACCTACTTTTCTGTTCATTTGAGCAAGCTAGGGGGTGGGGTGTGGGGTTGCTGGGGGGGGTAGCACCTGCACTACAGTGCTGAACCCAAACTTTTTTCCTTCAGAGATATCAAGGTGGGATTTCTTGGGCACACTAAGACACTCATATGTGATGTCAGATTTCATTTTGGAGTGAATTGGGAGACTTTGTCGATTTCTTGCCATTTTGTCCGTCAGGTCCGGATATGGCGAAAAAAGTCAATTTTGATGATTTTTTCAGCGGCAAGATTTCGCGATGAAGGATGGTCCACTTTGAAGCTGGCATCACACCGGTCAAGAAAAGGTACATGATGACCTACTTTTCTGTTCATTTGAGCAAGCTAGGGGGTGGGGTGTGGGGTTGCTGGGGGGGGTAGCACCTGCACTACAGTGCTGAACCCAAACTTTTTTCCTTCAGAGATATCAAGGTGGGATTTCTTGGGCACACTAAGACACTCATATGTGATGTCAGATTTCATTTTGGAGTGAATTGGGAGACTTTGTCGATTTCTTGCCATTTTGTCCGTCAGGTCCGGATATGGCGAAAAAAGTCAATTTTGATGATTTTTTCAGCGGCAAGATTTCGCGATGAAGGATGGTCCACTTTGAAGCTGGCATCACACCGGTCAAGAAAAGGTACATGATGACCTACTTTTCTGTTCATTTGAGCAAGCTAGGGGGTGGGGTGTGGGGTTGCTGGGGGGGGTAGCACCTGCACTACAGTGCTGAACCCAAACTTTTTTCCTTCAGAGATATCAAGGTGGGATTTCTTGGGCACACTAAGACACTCATATGTGATGTCAGATTTCATTTTGGAGTGAATTGGGAGACTTTGTCGATTTCTTGCCATTTTGTCCGTCAGGTCCGGATATGGCGAAAAAAGTCAATTTTGATGATTTTTTCAGCGGCAAGATTTCGCGATGAAGGATGGTCCACTTTGAAGCTGGCATCACACCGGTCAAGAAAAGGTACATGATGACCTACTTTTCTGTTCATTTGAGCAAGCTAGGGGGTGGGGTGTGGGGTTGCTGGGGGGGGTAGCACCTGCACTACAGTGCTGAACCCAAACTTTTTTCCTTCAGAGATATCAAGGTGGGATTTCTTGGGCACACTAAGACACTCATATGTGATGTCAGATTTCATTTTGGAGTGAATTGGGAGACTTTGTCGATTTCTTGCCATTTTGTCCGTCAGGTCCGGATATGGCGAAAAAAGTCAATTTTGATGATTTTTTCAGCGGCAAGATTTCGCGATGAAGGATGGTCCACTTTGAAGCTGGCATCACACCGGTCAAGAAAAGGTACATGATGACCTACTTTTCTGTTCATTTGAGCAAGCTAGGGGGTGGGGTGTGGGGTTGCTGGGGGGGGTAGCACCTGCACTACAGTGCTGAACCCAAACTTTTTTCCTTCAGAGATATCAAGGTGGGATTTCTTGGGCACACTAAGACACTCATATGTGATGTCAGATTTCATTTTGGAGTGAATTGGGAGACTTTGTCGATTTCTTGCCATTTTGTCCGTCAGGTCCGGATATGGCGAAAAAAGTCAATTTTGATGATTTTTTCAGCGGCAAGATTTCGCGATGAAGGATGGTCCACTTTGAAGCTGGCATCACACCGGTCAAGAAAAGGTACATGATGACCTACTTTTCTGTTCATTTGAGCAAGCTAGGGGGTGGGGTGTGGGGTTGCTGGGGGGGGTAGCACCTGCACTACAGTGCTGAACCCAAACTTTTTTCCTTCAGAGATATCAAGGTGGGATTTCTTGGGCACACTAAGACACTCATATGTGATGTCAGATTTCATTTTGGAGTGAATTGGGAGACTTTGTCGATTTCTTGCCATTTTGTCCGTCAGGTCCGGATATGGCGAAAAAAGTCAATTTTGATGATTTTTTCAGCGGCAAGATTTCGCGATGAAGGATGGTCCACTTTGAAGCTGGCATCACACCGGTCAAGAAAAGGTACATGATGACCTACTTTTCTGTTCATTTGAGCAAGCTAGGGGGTGGGGTGTGGGGTTGCTGGGGGGGTAGCACCTGCACTACAGTGCTGAACCCAAACTTTTTTCCTTCAGAGATATCAAGGTGGGATTTCTTGGGCACACTAAGACACTCATATGTGATGTCAGATTTCATTTTGGAGTGAATTGGGAGACTTTGTCGATTTCTTGCCATTTTGTCCGTCAGGTCCGGATATGGCGAAAAAAGTCAATTTTGATGATTTTTTCAGCGGCAAGATTTCGCGATGAAGGATGGTCCACTTTGAAGCTGGCATCACACCGGTCAAGAAAAGGTACATGATGACCTACTTTTCTGTTCATTTGAGCAAGCTAGGGGGTGGGGTGTGGGGTTGCTGGGGGGGTAGCACCTGCACTACAGTGCTGAACCCAAACTTTTTTCCTTCAGAGATATCAAGGTGGGATTTCTTGGGCACACTAAGACACTCATATGTGATGTCAGATTTCATTTTGGAGTGAATTGGGAGACTTTGTCGATTTCTTGCCATTTTGTCCGTCAGGTCCGGATATGGCGAAAAAAGTCAATTTTGATGATTTTTTCAGCGGCAAGATTTCGCGATGAAGGATGGTCCACTTTGAAGCTGGCATCACACCGGTCAAGAAAAGGTACATGATGACCTACTTTTCTGTTCATTTGAGCAAGCTAGGGGGTGGGGTGTGGGGTTGCTGGGGGGGGTAGCACCTGCACTACAGTGCTGAACCCAAACTTTTTTCCTTCAGAGATATCAAGGTGGGATTTCTTGGGCACACTAAGACACTCATATATGAGGGTGGGGGGGGGGTGCTGGGAGAGGGTTTAATTGTGGAATGTCGCTTTAATTGTCTCAAATTGTTTGATGTATGTAGATTATGTTATTAATTTTTGCAATTTTGTGGTTGAAACATCTGTGTTGTTTTTGTTGTTGTAGTCGTATAAGCTCGAAATCAATAGTTTTGATCTAGTATGGCTATTAGCCAATGCAGACCGCCATCCTGTCTCTCTCGCCCGGTCACTGCAGAGATCGCCGTTTCCGAAGTTGTATAGCGCCAGATGTACTCATTGGCCAATGAGATGCAGGGTTTCCCTACTCGTACTTGTACTCGTACTTACTCAGGTACCAATTTTCAAGTACTCAGCAGGACTCAGTACTTATCTTAAATTACTAGTACAAGCACTCGTACTTACTTAAGTACTGTCGGAAAATGGTCAGTACTTATGGGTACTTTACGGGTACTATATAGTACTTTCACACTTCAATGAAATAATATGAAATTAAATAAAACTTATGAAGTGTATATATAAAATTGAATGGTAAGAAATAATGCATTAATATCACATATTGGGCAGGGCAATTAAACAACTTTTGTATATGTTGTTATGTACTTGCTTGTTTTTTTTTTACTATTTCATGCATTACATCAAATCATTAAATAAATCATTATAATTGTCAATGGTTGAAATACATATGTACCTTACTAAAATTTACAGTCCATTCAGTAAGATTGTTAGATTTAGCAATGGAATCAACAGAACTGATCATCATCTTATTATAATACAATTGAAGATGACAACATATTTTCTCACCTTTGCAATTAGGATTATGGTAAGACCAGATATAGGTTTAGATGACATTTTTGAAAGGCTAATGAAGATACTAAAATTACTATCCACTACCCGTGACTATTGTCAGTTGAACTAGTTGTTGATGGTCACTTTTTTCAATATTTTTGAAATGGAATACTTATAATTTCTGTGTGTGTTTATATATTTTTGTCCAGTGACAATGTCAATAATAAACTTATAACTACTTCATTATAAATAATACTAAAAGTTATTGTACTCGCAAAATACTTGTGAGTACTCTAAGTAGTACTCAGTACTTACTTAAGTACACTCACAAAAGTGAGTACTCAGTACTTACTCGAGTACAACTTAAGCATCCAGTACTCAGTACTTACTCGAGTACTGAACCTCAGTACTCAGTGAACCCTGATAAGATGTTTCCTTCTCATCGTCAAGACTTATCCGTTTCCTCTCCCGATGCTGCATGTGCGTTAGATTGTCGCATTCCATCGCTGATCATATTCCCCAAGTTGGTAATACTAGCCGAAGAAGGTGAATCGGCGATGGAGTGTGACAGTCTATCGGTAGTTAAAAAGTTCGACCGTGGTTGATAAAGTAGTGCTGCAGAAAATTTCAACTATGCATATCTGAAGTACACAAATTGTTTAATTGCAGACAAAAACACAATTAAGCATCCAGTTCGGGCATCATTATTAAATATAAAATTAATATTTGATATTTAATTACAATTTAAGTAATTATTTTAAGGAACTATTTAAGCACGGTACGACCCGGAAACGGAAATATATTACGACCCGGAAGCCAAATCGAATATGGTATATGTTGCCTCCCCTTTATTTTGCTAACCCATTTTTATTTCTACTGGAAAGAGCAACTTAACTAAAATTAGTAAAAAAGGCATATCAATAACAATGGTCGGAATCAAGATTGCAGAAGTGTTGTAAGGTTGGTAGTAGTTTTACGATACATGATATGACCAAAATCCCCAAGAAAATTGCTGCCTCAAAGTGGGATTAATTAAGCATCCCAACTGAGGTGGGTGGTGAATGGTTAATTTTGTTTAACTTATTTAATAATATATCACTTAATGTTTACATCTTGATGAGTGTAATCAACATATTCCGTTTCATTTTAGCTCAATGTAACATTCAGAGACCCTGGTCAGCCAAGTTCACGGACAGCTGCACAGATAGCCAGGAAAACCATAACTGTTAGGAGGAATAAGTTGGCTCCTCTGTTCTTCCACACCACTTACTATGCCATGATTCTGGAGAAGCTGACTGTTAGGTCCTCTGTCGCCATGGTTATGGCATCAGATCAAGATACACAGGTACTTAAACACACTCTTTTCTGATTCAGTCCCAGTTAAACCATATCTCTTTTCAAGTGATTGGAGATGATAGTCTGCTTCCACCTTCTTCAGTGTGACAGAAATTGTTAGCACCAAGGTGCCACTACATCCCAGGTCAGAGTTCAATCCAATTTAGATGGTGGAAATCTTGACAGATATTGTGTAAGTATCTATTATATATTTATTTATTTTCGTGGAGACTTTATATTGGTAGATTTTAACCCTGTGCTTCATATATAGGGGTTTTATCTTTTCTGTCTGATCAGGCCTGAAAGTTATCAAGTTGAGATTGGAAACCAGTCTTAAATTCAAGCATCCAGTTGCCATTTTAGCCAATCAGATGCTGGAGATTTGAGACTGGTTTCCATTCCATTCTTAGTTTTATAACCTTGGGGTCAGGATCAACACTGTTTGTATCTTGGTCAGAAGAAAAACCATGAAAATTATAATGTAGATCCTGACCAGACAGCATGGATGTGCCGGCTAATCTGGATCTACACTGTGCGCACATGCCTAAAAATGAGTATATATGGAGGAAAGGGTTAAAGGTACATGGTTACGTATCAGGACAAAATCTGCATTTCACTTAGTAAGTTGAAAGTTATTGTTTAGCCTAATCGTTATCATATATGCACTCATTAGCTAGCATGGCCAGTTTATGACAAAATATTTCCGATCTTAAACTTGAGCAAATTGTTACTTAACCCTTTCCACCTTTATTGCATGGGCGAACAGTGTAGATCCAGGATCTGCACTGTTCGCTTTTTGATTTGTTAGGTTATTTCTGACCAAAATGCGACCAGTGCAGATCCTGATCAGACGGCATGGATTTGCTGGCTAATCTGGATCTACACTGTTTGCACATGCCTAAAAATGAGTATATATGGAGGAAAGGGTTAAAGGTACCTGATTACGTATCAGGACAAAATCTTAAATGTTTTCAAATATCAAAATCTGTAGAAGACCTGTAAACCCACAGTAAATGTATGTGTGAATATATTTAAAGCCAAAGTTGTTACAGCATTACCAATGCTATCGATTTACTCAGAGCAGATCCTAAAATGTACCTTGTCAAACATTTCCGGAAACTTGCTCCTTTTCATTCATTTATAGGCAGAATATAATGTATAATTAATATTAACCACAACTGTGAATAGGCAGCTTTAACATTTAAAGTGATTGTTTTAATCACAAGATTTCATTATATACATTCCTTTATTGTAGGTGCATGTTCTGGCCAGTGATTCCGAATCGTCTCTGACACAACCGTAGTTTACCTGAATATCACAAGGGAACTGATTCTCCCCATCATTCACACAGACTCAATACTCTGCTCTTATACCAGAAAGCCAGGTTATTGGAAAGGAAATTATACATGTGTTAGCTTTCACCGTAAGTAAACTGCAGTAGTATTCATACAATATTATCCTAATTTAGTGTAAAAACAGTATAACCTTATTTCAATGGTACTTTTACCATTTTTTCGCCAAGTTGATGATATGCTTAACCCTTTCACTGCCAACGTTGAAAACCAGAATTGACATCGTCAGCACCGAGAGTTTTTTTACCACATAAACAAATACCAAATTATACCAAGGTCAGAATGAGGCTGGTTATTTATAGATATATCAAATAATTACTATGTTTACATGTGAAAAAGAAAGCAATAACATTATTGGTCAATATTTGAATGATCTGCCTAAGTCAGCATAGAAACCCCCGCTTTGCATGCTGGTATATATAAAGAAACAATAGAAACGGCTAAAGCCGTCCATAAGGCAAATACGCCGAAAATAATAGGGACAGCTTAAGCCGTCCTTATGGCAGTGAAAGGGTTAAAAAGTTTGTTAAATTGGTGCATGTTATATTAAAATGATGCAGATGTAAAATTCATGTATCATTACTAAATATACTTTTCAAAAACAAAAAAGTAAAGAAGTAAACTGATATGAAATACTTAAGATGCACTGAAGTATTTTCGTAAGTCCATTCAAATCGACCCACAAATACAAGTAAATAACAAATTCACAGTAAATGACCAGCCAATGAGTTATTGTTTTCTTTTTATGAAATGTTTTATTTAAATTTCATATTAGAGAAATGAGTAGGGATAAATTTTATTTGTTTTCATATTATGGTTAAAGCAATGACTTGTCATACTAAAGCTGTTAATAATTGGTAATTTAATTTCTTTCAGGCGCCGTACAACATTGTTGAATATACCTTGACAGGAACTGTGGGAGCTCAAGAGTACTTCCAGGTGGCGCCATCTACAGGTGTGATCTCCCTTATCAAACCAGTGTATGAAGACACTGTCAACACGTCCTTCACTGTAAGCAACATTTTAAACTTTCTTTGATGGCACCTTTTTCAGTGTTTTACTATGTCTGCTAACACTTACTCCATTTATGTCGTGGGCGAACAATGCAGATCAAGATCAGTCATCCATGCCATCTGATCAAGATCTGCACTGTTTCCTCTGTTTGCTTTAGATTCATTTGGTTATTTCTGACCAAGATGCAACCAGTGCAGATCAAGATCATACAACATGCATTAGCCAGCTGATCTGGATCTATAACAGTCACACATGCATTAAAATATGTATGGATAAAACATATGACGGCAGCCTTGTCAATGTTATAGTATGTGTGTTAAGATATTTTCCTAATAAGTAATGTTAATTTATATTGTATGTGACTTTGGGACATCTCGAGCAGGTACCAATATGACAACAGTGACTGTAAGCATGTAGAGGAACCAGTTCCCACCAGTCTTCCTCAACACTTCATACCAGAGGACAATCAACAAGAATGCTGGCAGTGATGCTTCTATTTATCGATTCACTGTTTCAGATGCTGATACACAGGTATGTATTAAAATTTTCCTCCATTAAAGGTGTATCTTATATAGAAAATTATAAAATAATACAAACAGAGATAGCAATTATAGCTGCCAAGCCCAAACACTGACTTGAAAAAAAAATGGAAAAGAGAAATAAATTAAATAAATATTATTTTGGATAAACAGTTTACAATTTTTTAGGTTTGTGTGCTTCAGATGTTTTGCAAATATTTCATGCCTTGTGAAAATTTAGTAAAATCTGCATCATAATGTAATGCAGGCTGTTGTAAGAATCCATTTAAATTCTTGTTATATGTTTCCTTGTGTTGATTGTACAACTTGGGATGTCTGTGCCCAAGATCATAAAACTTAATCTGGAGACCAGTCTCAAATCTCAAGCATCTGATTGGCTGATATGATGACTGGTCACCATTTTAGTGAATCAGATTCTTGAGATTTGAGACTGATCTTCAGTCTTAGATCATGGTCCAAGATCATAAAACAAACTCCAGGTTTACGTAACTGCTTAAAATCTGCTGAAAATGCATACAATTATCAAATTTAATCAAAATCAAATGAATACATGTATACCTTTCGTGTTCATTTAGAATAACTTGTAGATCTGTTGGTACAGGCAAGAATCCCATGTATTCTTGATAGTATGGCTTAAAATTTGGAGATTTTTCATGCAAGCAATGTGGGAGTGTGGAGTTGAAAATGGTGACTTATAAAATTGAGTTTCTTTCCTTTGTTACAAAAATGTTTGTATCTTTTGCAGAGCCCATACAACCTTGTATCTGTGTCAACTAGGGGTGACGACCTTCCCTGACATTCTTCTATTTTGAGAGTGTGAAAATGAATATATACTATGTCTGTGTGCAGAAAACTAGTGACTTAGCCAGTGACATCTGTGCTCTGTACCAGGTAACACTATATGCTTGTGTATAACAGTTATTGATTAGCTTATCAGGGGTTTAAGGTCAGAGACCACTAAATGCTGAAGGTGGGACTGTGATATGCTTTTTTGTCTGATACAGAGTATAATTTTTATACAAGCTGCATCTGATTGGTTTGTCTGAAATTTTGGGTATAATCAGGGGTGGGCATTTTCTTATAGTTTTACTTTCGGTTAACCCATCAGTGTGGGGTGACTTGATTCAGTGGCTGCTAGCAAAAAAGAGTTGGTGAACACATGGTTTGACTACTTCTACAGAATGGATCTTAGATTGCCCCTTGCAGATAATTCTCTCAAAACATCATTGAAACTATTCCACAAATGGGTTAGACCTTTCAGTTACAATGTTATGGGAAATGATTTACTGGTCTATGACCTAAAGGATTAATTTTATACCAGTATTCTGGAAAGTTTTAGCTAAGCTTTTGCACATCTTGGGACATTTGTTATTACTGTAGTTTCCATGTAGCTGTTGCTTGGTGCTTAAGATTATAAACTGAGGTGAGAAACCAGTCTCAAATCTCAAGCATCTGATTGCCTGAAATGGCAACCAGATACCATTTAAGCCAATGAGATGCTTAAGATTTGAGACTGGTTTCCATTCTCAGTTTTATAATCTTGGGCCCAGTTTTTGAGGCTTCCACATTTTGTATTTAACTCTTTACTTCATGGATACATCTTTTATCATATAGGTGACCAGCATAGATGCAGATAAGCTAGCAGATCAGGAACCTTAATTGTGCAGTTGAATGCAACTGATGCTGATGTAACTGTAAGTGATTGTACTAACCCTTAACATAAAAGATGCCTTAAGATAACTTAAGAGGTGAACAGTCTAGATCCAGCATAGATGCAGATGATCTGAATCTACACCGGTCAAACATTTGTTAAAAAGCATATATAAAGTTAAAGGACAAAATCTTCTGTAACAGATTTCAACACTTTTGGATCAAGTGACATGTGCAAGGAAACTGTGCATGGGGAACATACATGTTAACCCTTTCCTCCATAGACACACCTTTATTGCGTGGGCGAACAGTTTAGATCCAGATCAGCTGGCACATCCATGCCGTCTGATCAGGATCTAAACTGTTTGCTTTTTGATTCGTTAGGTTATTTTTGACCAAAATGCAACCAGTGCAGATCCTGATCAAAAGGCATGGATGTGCTGGCTGATCTGGATCAACACTGGTCCTGATCAGATGGCACGGATGTGCCGGCTGATCTGGATCTACATTGGTGGCCCATGTGTAAAAAGGCATATATATGGAGGAAATAAATAATGACAAGATAACATTATTGACATTTTTTTGCATTTAATGAGGAATTAAAGGTATCAAAGCACTGCAAGTACTGATGGGTGGCGTTTTAGAGTGATAGTCATAATGTCACATCATCTACAGATTTTGTGGAGTTTCCTATTTGAGGAGTTTGAAGGAACTTTCAGATTGCAGAGCAAAAGTTTGTGTGTCCGGCTTCTGCTTTATCAAGCTTTTATCTACCAAGGGCATTCGGGCGGATGCATATATCCAAGACTGAAGTCATATTGTGCTAGGAAAAAATAAATAATAAGTTAACCTTTGATTTGAAACTTTTAATTGACTAGAAAGAAATGAAACACATGGAAAAATAAAAAAAATACTTTAACTATGAAAAAGTTGCTATTTGCACTTTGATTTGAAACAATATTAATTGATTAGAAAGAAATAAGATATGCAAAAATAAAAATACTATGACTATAAAGCAATATTATAAAGCAAGTTGGTTCCTTTTACAATGTCTGCACACAATTCATTTGCATTGCCTTTCATCTAATCTGAGTGAATTTTCTCTTGGCCCTTCTGAAAGATTTTGATTTCCGAAACTAAATCATTTAACTTCAAACTAACTTCAGTATCCTAGTCCTCACAGTCACATATTGAAACTTTCTGCAATATGCAGTTTTCTTCTTGAATGGGTACATTTTTGCTTGCTGTTGGCTTCATAACCCTCTAAATATTGTTTACATTTATTTGTTCTGATCAACACTTCAAAATTTTGAAATTGATGGACAGCAGATATGTGTCGATGAAATTTGCTCCGAGCAGTCATGTATTTTTTACAAATTCCCAATGGTAATGTTTTTATTATCGGCAAATGTTTTTAGTTCTAATGCAAGTCCAGTCCAATAAAAGTCCATGAAATCCAGGGACTTGTTTTTTAGCTCGACTATTCGAAGAATATGTCGAGCTATTGTACTCACTTGGGCGTCGCCGTCGCCGTCGCCGTCGGCGTCCCGCTTTGGTTAAAGTTTACGTGCAACCTACCTATATCTTAAAAACTACTATAGCTACATCTTTTAAACTTGGCACACTTCTTCGTCATCATGTCTGGAGTGTGTATGCCAAGAACCATAACTCTAACTTTCATTTTGATCAAATTATGGCCCTTTTTTGACTTATAATTTCAGGTTAAAGTTTGCGTGCAAGCTACTGTACAAACTCATAACTTCAATACTACTAATAGTACAGCTTTAAAACTTGGCACACTTGTTCATCATCATGTCCCGAGTGTGTATACCAAGAACCATAACTCTGACTTTACTTTTGTTCAAATTATGGCCCTTTTTTCGACTTAGAATTACAGGTTAAAGTTTGCGTGCAAGCTACTATACAAACTAATAACTTCAATACTACTTACACTACAGCTTTGAAACTTTCAACACTTGATCATCATCATATCCCAAGTGTGTATGCTAAGAACCATAACTCTAACTTCTATTTTGTTCAAATTATGCCCCTTTTTGACTTAGAATTTCAGGTTAAAGTTTGCATGCAAGCTACTGTACAAACCCATAACTTCCATACTACTTATACTACAGCTTTAAAACTTTCAACACTTGTTCATCATCATATTTGAAGTTTGTATGCCAAGAACCATTACTCTAACTTCAATTTTGTTCAAATTATTGCCCTTTTTCGACTTAGAATTTTTGGTTTTTGCCCCTTTTCACTTGAAATTAGAATTAAGACTTATAAATAATTGTTAAAGGTTCAATGTTAGTGTTTTTCATATGTAATGCTTTAGAAAATGTTTAAAACAGATGTACTTTACATACTTTGGTTGAAAGTGTTGAGAAATTGTGGGGTGGGTGGGGGCATATACTATACTATACTATACTATACTATACTATACTATACTATACTATACTATACTATACTATACTATACTATACTATACTATACCAGACCGAGACCGAGACCGAGACCCAAACCGAGACCCAAACCGAGACCGAGACCAAAACCGAGACTGAGACCGAGACCCAAACCGAGACCGAGACCAAAACCGAGACCAAGACCCAAACCGAGACCGAGACCCAAACCGAGACAGAGACCCAAACCGAGACCGAGACCCAAACCGAGACCGAGACACAAACCGAGACCGAGACACAAACCGAGACCGAGACCAAAACCGAGACCAAAACCGAGGCCAAAACCGAGACCGAGACCAAAACCGAGACTGAGACCGAGACCCAAACCGAGACCGAGACCCAAACCGAGACCAAGACCCAAACCGAGACCGAGACCCAAACCGAGACAGAGACCCAAACCGAGACCGAGACACAAACCGAGACCGAGACACAAATCGAGACCGAGACCAAAACCGAGACCGAGACCAAAACCGAGGCCAAAACCGAGACCGAGACCAAAACCGAGACTGAGACCGAGACCCAAACCGAGACCGAGACCCAAACCGAGACCGAGACCCAAACCGAGACCGAGACCCAAACCGAGACCGAGACCCAAACCGAGACCGAGACCCAAACCGAGACCGAGACCCAAACCGTGACCGAGACCCAAATCGAGACCGAGACCCAAATCGAGACCGAGACCCAAATCGAGACCGAGACCTAAACCGAGACCGAGACCCAAACCGAGACCGAGACACAAACCGAGATCGAGACACAAACCGAGACCGAGACCCAAACCGAGACCGAGACCCAAACCGAGATTGAGACCGAGACCCAAACCGAGTCCGAGACCCAAACCGAGACCGATACCTCAACCGAGACCCTGACCGAGACTCAGACCGAGACCAAGACCCAGACCAAGACTCAGACCGAGACCCAGACCGAGACCAGACCTAGTCGAGACCGAGACTATTACTATTACTATTCTATTACTATACTATTACTATACTATACTATTACTATACTATACTATTACTATACTATACTATTACTATTCTATTACTATTACTATAACTATACTATTACTATTACTATACTATTACTATGCTATTACTATTACTATACTATTACAACACCAGCAACACCAATACCACCACCAACAACATTAACACCACCACCAACATCAACACCACCACCACCAACAACAACAACAACACCAACACCCCCACCACCAGCAACAACACTACCACCGCCAGTAACAACACCAACAATGACAACACCAGCAACCAGCATACCATACTGTACTTCACCACGCCACACCACTTTAGGTGGGCAGGGATAGTAGGTTGATGGGTGTCGGATCAGGGGTTTATGGGCTGGGTTGTGTTAACCCTAAAAAAATCTACAATAATAAATTAAGTGTAATTTATTTATTTCCTAACTTGGATTAAGAAACTTTTGTTCATGTGTGTTTGTTGGAGGTGTCATAAACTCCTGAATCACTCCCCAGTTTAAATGAAGCCCAGTTACAATGTGCTTAATAATTCTGACTTTTCGAATAGTCGAGCTTGCAGTCGTTTCCGACTGGCTCTTGTTAATATCTTGCTTTGAGACGTTCAAGGCCTTTCACACAGGCACAGGACATAATTCATTGCTTGAAATCTAATAACTGAAAGAAACAACAAAAATTAATGTAAATTTATAAAAAAAATATATATATTGAACTCCCAAAATTAATTCAAAAATTTTTAATAGAAACTTTGTTTGTCCACAATTCCACATTGCAGGTACATGTCAACACATCGCTATGATATAGCGTAGCAGGGGGTTAGGGCGAAAATTTTGAGTATGAATTAATTTGAACGTTTTATAAGATAAATAAGTGCAAGATTTGTAATAATCGATCAATTTTATGAAAATAATTATCTAATTTAACTGAAATTTGTTAAGATATTGTCAAGTAAAAAAACTTTTGAAGGAATATTCTTCAATAATACATCACTTTTCGTACATTTCCTTGATGGTTTAATTGGACGGGGAAACAGACAATTTTTTTCTCCAAATAACATGGTTATTTCAGGGCATAAGTTAAAATTTTAATAAAATAAACAAAAT